>JAQZBX010032671.1:13816-25849 GCA_029593785.1 Cabassous unicinctus
AAATGATTCCAACTTAAAAAAAAAAAAAAAGACAGTAAATGGACTCTTGGTTCAAATCCTAATTCTTCCTCATACCATTTGTAAGATCTTGGGTAAACAACTTAATCTTCATGAGTCTCAGTTTTTCATCTGAAAAGGGATAAGGACTCTTTGGTATATGCCAATTAAACACTGTAGCGCACTTAACAGGTGCTCTCTTCCTTCTGAGAGGACTCGAACTTGAGAGAGAAAATATCTTGCTCAGAAACAGCCTTTTCATCTGTGATAGCTGCTGCTCTTTCCCACATCTCACAGCCAGGCAACAATGTTTAAAACTGAGCTGCTGATGCCGTTTTCTTTCATTCTCAGTTGGCAGTAAAAGAGTTGAGCTGGTTGACTGGTGCAGTGGCTGATAGTGGCTTGCTGTTTCTGCTAAGTAATAAGATCTTATATTCATGGGTGACCTTTACATTCAGGCCAAAGTTCTTTTAGGATGACCTGTCTTCGGAGTTGGCAAACTTTTTCAGATAGCTGAAAAGAGTGGCCTATGCCTGGCTTCTGAGTCTCCTACTGCATGTGAATTATATAAAATTTGAGAGACTGCTATTATTGGGTGATGGATGAAGCATCAGACTTAAGATTTAAAAGTTAGATTCCAGTTTGATATCCTTTGCAATCTATGTCACCCTAGGCAAATCAAGTTCTCTCTATGCCTCCCTTTCCTCATCCATAAAATGCTAGCAATCATACCTTCTTATACACGACCTTCTAGGGAAGAAAGAGGATAGATATGAACAAAGAGCGATGAGTGGGTTATGGGTTCTTTTGGAAGCTTCCTTTCTATTGTTATCCAAGAGGGTAGAACTAGGATCAATGTGGAAAGTTACAGGAAGGGAAGTTGTAGACAAGTGTTTCTACACATTAAGCAAAGTACCAGCAAGGTCCACAGGTGGCTTTCTATCACAGAGGGATCACACAGAGGCCACACAACAATTTAGCAGAAATGCTGCAGAGCACATTCAAGCAGCACATGGGGAGATGCCTGGGTCACCCTGAAGATGACCTGCAACCTCAGGTCTCTAATTCTGTGGCTCTTGCTGTGTGGGCTAGGTTCAATTATTTCTGGGTATTTGGCTCATAGCCCCCTGGCAATTACAGGCTTTCTGACATTGGGGCACTGGTATCGTCTACCATTCTCCCCCTTGCTCAGACCCCCAGAGCCACTCCTCCCTCCAGTTATAGCTTGACTATGCCAAGCCTGCCTGCCCTTGGAGCATCTACACTTCCTGTTCCACCTGCCTGGCCCACTCTCTCTTTGGATCCTTCAGATCAAAACCTAAATGCCACATCCTCAGAGATGGACCCTGACCACTTGCTCTAACCATAGTGCTCGCATTCCCTATATACTTTAACCCCTTATCCTGTTATACATTCTTCATAACACCTATTACAATGTGAAATTCTCTAGCTTATTTTTTTCATCTTTTTTTCTCTCTGATTAGAATGTAAACAGGATAGGAACTCTTTTGTTCATTACTGTATCTTCAGTACCTAAAAGAGTGCCTGGATCATAGAAGTTGCTTAGTAAGTATTTGCTGAATGAATAAATGAGTGATTGAACTGCATGATACAGGAGATTCACTTTATTCTCCTTTAGGTCACTGGCCAAATGAGAGAACAACAACTAATAATAATAGTAGCAGTAAACACTTACATAGCATTTATTACATGCCAAGTATTTCTCTATGCACTTTTTATTAACTCCTTTAATGCCTGCCACAACCCTAGGAGGTCGGTATATTTTTCAGATGAAGAAACTGAGGCACAGACAGTTGGAAGTCAGTTGCTCAAGATCACAGAGTTAGAAAGTGGAAGAGACGGGATCTGAACTCCAGCAGTTTGGCTCCAGAGTCTTTGCCCTTAACTACTATACAGGGAGATTCTGGATAATCACAAACATTTTTAAGTGGAAGGCTTTACAGAGTCCAAATAACTGTTACGAGGCCACAGAGCAAATCTGTGCTATTACGAAATTTACTCAATGCCTTTGAGGTTTGAGTTATACAGACATTTAAAAAATGCCAGTTGGGAAAGATCACACGATGTATACACTTGAGCCCTCATTATTATCAAGTTTGTAAAGTAACTTTGGACGATATTTGTTCCTGGTAATTTTATGATCAGAATAATTTTAGAAAAACCTTATTTCTCAGCTTAATTTGTGTTCATTAGTGTGAAAAAAGCATCAAAGCAGTTTCTAAGGAAGCGGCTGTGGCTCAATTGGTTGTGCTCCCGTTTGCCATATGGGAGGCCCCGGGTTCAATTCCCGGGACCTCCTGGTGAGGATAAGCCGGCCCGCACGGCGCGGTGAGCTGACGCAGCGAGATGACCCAACAAAGGGAGACGAGTAGACATAGAAAAACACACAGCAAATGGACACAGCCAGCACAAGCAGTAAGGGGGGAGAAATAAATAAATAAAATAAATCTTTATTAAAAAAAAAAAAGTTTCTGTGCTAGGGTGACACATGAACACTGTTGTCAAGCAGGACTGTGTGCCCCCAGATTAGACTTGGGGAATATGTCTGAGGTTTTCTTCTGTGACTCTTCCACCGTAACTATGATTACGTAATTAACTGGTTAATTATTTGGTTAATGTTTATCTTACTCTCTAGACTCTAGGTATCATGAGGACAGGGTTTACATCTAGTTGGGGTTTTGCTGTTTCCCCAGCATCTAACACAGTTTGAGGCATGGAGTAAACACTTAATAAATATTTAAATGTTGAACAGAATTCAAGAAAAGACGACTTCCAAGCAGCCTTCTGGGAGATTTAATTTCATGATTTCAAAGTGTAAAAAAGTTGTTCACTGAATATGCCCACACTTTCAGTGCTTTGCAGATGTGGTACAAGAATAACCAAGGGCTAGCAAAACATATAGGCTGGCTTCCACTTCCCAGCTTTCCTCCTTTACAAAGCCTCCTCAAATCACTCAAGTTGCAATTAGTCTTTCCTCTTATTCAGCCAAAGTACTCACAACATTTTACGGTGTAAATTCAATTAAAATTTTTTGAAGAGGTTAATAGATACACATGGATCAAAAATAACAATGACGTAAGTTTTTATTGAGAAGTCTCATTTCTACCCCCACCCCAGAGTAAGCACTTTTACTAGTTTCCTATGTATTTTTCCAGGTTTCTTCAAGCAAACACAAGTTGAAATAAATCTTTATCTACCTGGCTTCTTTTACTTAATAGTGTACCCTGGAGATCATCCCAAAGCCGAACAAAGAAAGCTTCCTTATTCTTTTTTACATCTGCGTCACATTCCATATGGCTCTAGCCTAGAATATTTATCAGATATCTATGGATAAACAGTTGCTTTGTTCTTAATCTTTTCCTATTACTGAACGGGAATAAATTCTCAGAAGAGGATTCCTGAGTCAAAGGGTAAATATATTTACAATTTTGATAAATATGCCCTTCATAGACAGCATACCATTTTGTACTCCCACGAGCAACATATGAGAGAGTCTGCTTTCCCACAGTCTTGCTGAGTGGGTAAACATTTGGGTTCTTTCCAATTGCCAATTTGATGGGAATCCCCCACCACCTTTGTATGTCTTTATCACAACATTCCATGACTTAGAAATAATTATCCTCATGAAGATCTGTCCTTCACAGAGCAGGTGCTCGGCTGCAAGTATGTGGGAGAAAGTGATGGTGACAATAATCTGTATGACCGAGAAATACAGTTCAAAATACTTTTCTTGGCTTTGCTTTTTCCTGATGATGGGGTTTCCTCTAGGGAATAAAAATACTATAACCACCAAGAGTTTTTTTTGAGAAGGATAGAAAAACAACTAGAAAATGGTAGAGAATTCAATATATTAGAAGTACTTACATATCACTTGAAGGAGTGGGTTTTGGTGAGGGGCTGGGCAAATTTGCTTCCATAATATCATTAAAACTATTGTTTCCTACATTCTTGGCCAGCTGTAACATAAACAAAATACAATATGGCAAACGCTTTATTACTGGTTTAAGTTTCCCATTATTTGCTTTTGAGATTTCTGAATATGTACTTTCTCGCATTTGATTCAGGATATAAACCATCAATCCAGTGGTCAACAAACATTGACTGAGCCCCTATTATGTACCAGGAACTGAACTTATGAGTGATGGAAATATGGAGATGGGTAAACCATGTTTCCTTCCCATGGAGATCACAGACTAGCAGAAGACACTGACAAAATATTTTTTTTTAAATGTGATAAATGCTAGAATAGAATCGACTATGGTTGGTCCTACATATACACAAACTATCTGGATTTCACTATGTGAGATTAGACAGAACAGGTTCCATATGTGAATACTGGTTAAATGCTAAATGAACAGCAATAGTTTTTTCAACCACCATCATGTCTTGCTTTTACGATGAACAGACTTACTTTCAGTGGAGAGAACAAAATAGACGATTCCATTATAAATTGGGTTATAAATAAGATGCTGCAGGCAACTAATGGAGGACTCATGATAGAAAGGGCAGGGATTAAGGAAAAACAAGATTAAGTGTTTATAATCCTTTTCCATGTTATAAAGCTAAGCATCACAAATTCACATGTTCTTTTCCCCTTACTACCTAAAGAAGGTATGGGCTAATGAGTGACTGGTTTTAGGACAATAGCTAACAGGCCATTCCCAATAAATGTGCACTTTTAGAAACTTGCAAGCAGTAAAAATAAAAAGAATTTGAAAACTCTGTAGAGATTACTTTTAATAATGTATGCCACTAGGTAAAGTGAATGTGTGAGCTCAATCCCTAACCCCCTTTACTGCTATTACAGTCAATCATAAAAACTCATTCCTAAAGAAAAAAAGCAGTTTTAAGAGACCCACCCCAGAAGAAGAGAGACAGTTAGGTTGAGCTAAATTTTTGACTTGCTAATTAAAAAACTTAAGATTCACCATTTCTTCAAACAGGAAATGGAAATAGTCAATAGTACATATCACAAAAATTACATTTTAAACATCTATGCAAGTTCACTAAATTCAGAAGTTAGAATTCTTTGCACTCAGTAGAAACAAACAAAACAGTATCAAATATATTCATGATAATAAACTTAAAAGTTTTTTTATTTCAAAGTACAGGTTAACTACTTACCAAGAGTTCAGAGGTTCCTAGTTTGTCTAGTTCCAAAGACTGAATGCGAGAAATATGAACCCCCATTTCCCTATGGATGCCGGAACATTCTATACAGGTCAAAATACCCAAGTTCGTTGAAAGCCAGGTAGGTTCTGTGGAAAGGATTTTGAAGACAATGAAACAAGATATCTAATTTCAGTGTGCCAACTACTGAGAAAGCTAATGCAACAGCAATAGAACTTGTTAAGAATTATGAGGGAAAGATTTAAATAGAAGAAATGGATGCTTGTGGTTTAGCCTAAGGGAGTACAATAAAAATTAAAAGCTCGTTGGTGAGCAAAAATTGTAGTAAGACAAAATAAAAGAAATTTTCCTTCAGTATGGGGAACTGAAAACAAATTAAAGTGCTTTATCCAGTGAAAATGTGAGAAAGATTTTTCCTACGAGGTCCTGTGAAACATTTTTCAGCCTTGCGAGAGTGCTCTGCTCTCACTGCCACTGTCATCTCTTGAGAGAGATGGACTGAAGGCCTCTTCACTGCTCACAACGGTCATTAACCTCTAAGTTACCACTCACACTAACCCATCATTCTTGGTTATGGCTTCTCCACAAAGCACCACTTGGTGCTAAGACGGTTGTAAATATTGAGCACCAAATGTTTCAGAGACCTAAGGCTTCTCTACAACCCCACAGTGCTCCAGCACAGTGGGAACAATTATTTCTATGTAACCAAAATCTTCAGGGTTCTCTCTGTATGTCAAGCTTCCTTGGGATTGATCAATACCTGAGTATTTATTACTCCTCTGCCATATCCTCACACTGTGTGAATCACTATCACCCATGTACACGGTAGAAAACCCCCGACTTCTCTCTGAGGCACTTATGACATCTTGTGTAGTCAGGTCACATTTCACCAAGTAAAACAGTAAGAAAGTAATCCATAATGCCTAAGAATGCTAGGTTAGCTGTGTGACCTTAGGCAAATCACCTAACCTCTCAGTTCCAGTTTCCTCATCTATAAAATAGGGACATTAGTAACTGGCTTACAGAGCTTCTGTGAGGATTCAGTAAGATAAGAAGCAAAACACATAGCATAATACCTAGTCCAGTATAAGCACTCAGTAAGTGTCAGCTACTGTCACTACTCAGGCAATATAACATGCTACTTGAAAAATAGAAGTTCAGGAGACAGTGACATCAATGGATAAAAGTTGGGGTGGGTTTCACTGAGCAGAAAGGAAAGTGATGTACCACGTGTCAGCCAATTTCATATACACCATCTCATTATGTCCTCATAATAGTTTTCAGTGACATTTATTATTCCCTTTTTAGAAGGAGGAAACTGAAGATCACAATAGTAAAGGGCTTGGCACAAGACTGCCCAGCTTGTGGGTGGCAGACTTGTGAGTCAAACCGAAGGCTGCTATGTCCACACCCTGTGTTCTCTCCATAAAAGTCATGGTGCTCACTTAACTGGACTTTATAGGAATGGTAGCATTTTGGCAAGCGGCCATTTAGGGAGAGAAAATGGGGGTCTGCCAGGTCAAGGAAACAGCATGGGTGAAGACGCTCAGGAGGTAGAAGCATGCAGTGTGGTGATACATGTTGTATGTTTAAGTGTGTCCCTAAGGTTTTATTTTTTTAAAAACTTATTTATCCTCCCCAACCCCCCCTCCCCCCCTGCCCCAACTGTTTGAGCTTGCTGTATCTGTTCGTTACGTGCTTGTCTTCTTTTTAGGAGGCACTGGGAGCCACCTCTGCTCCCTGCTTTGTTGTGTCTCTCATTTCGTTTTCCTCCTTGTGTCCCTTTGTTGCGTCATCTTGCTGCATCAGCTCGCGGTCTTTCTTGATTTCTTTAGGAGGCAACGGACACCGAACCCAGGACCTCCCATGTGGTAGGCGGGAGCTCAGCTGCTTGAGCCACATTTGCATCTCATCTAAGGTTAACTGATTTTACATTCCACAGGAAGAGAAAGGAAGTTCAAGAAGCCAGTTTGTGGCTAGGAACAAATACCTGATGAGCCGCAATCACAGCAGACGTCATTACCAGGAAGCCGCTGGACATCCTCGATAATAGCTTTTGTCAGATCTTCCAAGCTGTTCTCCCCTGTGCTCTGCTCTCCACGGAAGGCCATGGTGAGGGCCTCCTCTTTGCTATTTGTCAATACTGATATCCACCTGTTGCCAAAAATACAAATGCAAGGAAGCCTTATAAGCATCATGGCCACTGTTTTCTCCCTCCCTCACACACAAAAAATGTTTCATGAAGAACCTCCAAAGAGACAAAAAAAACAAAATGAAACAAAATAAACAAAAAACCACAGCAAAGCAATAAAGTAAGGAGAAATGAAAGAAACTAAACCTGAAGGAAAAAGGTTAAAGAATGGAAAGCTACACACAGGAGAAAATGAGAGACGAGAGAAGTGAACAGGTGAGAGGACTTGTATTTCCATTTGGACGAATGAAGGGAACATCAGAGTGACAAGGACTCAGCGAGGGACCAGTGTCCAAACTGTCACACTTGGCACAGAGATGAGAAAGAAATGGTGAGAAGTGGATAGAAGGCAGGAAAGAGTATTTAGCAGAAGGCATTTGCTCCCTGAAGTCTGTGACACTAGAGGAACTTAAAAAGAGAAGATAAAGAGACATTTCAATAGCATCCATGAAAATTTATGCTTACGAAAAGGTATGTTAACATGGAAACACGCTGATACAACAAGAAATGAAAAGTGAAGGGTATTCAATTATACATATACACATACACATAGTATGACTACAATATATACCAAACAAAATAACCCTTTGACACCAACCTATCATTAAAACCACCTAAATATCCAACTATAGGGGGATGATTAATAAGGCATGAAATAAATCATAAAGTGAAATATTAGGCAGCCATTAAAATTGAGGTTTTCAAATAATTTTCAGATGACACTGAGGAAATGCTCACATTTTATAATACCTCCCAAATTTATATGTATGTATGTATGTATGATGTTTTAATTTGTCAGAAAAAAAGAAAGACTAGAATAGTGGTTTCTGGGGGAATTTCTGCAGGGGAAAAAAAAACACAAAAAAGGATGAATTGCCTGACTCTGAGCCTTTCTATAATTTTCCACATCTATAATGAACGGGTATCACTTTCATGAATGAGGAAAAAGCACTGAATTAAATTTTTTTTTAAAGACAAAGAACAAACATATCTAGATCACCACTTGTTGTTACCTATCGAGTGAATTCTAGATAGCTAAAATTTACCTTTAACAGGTCAAGAGGCTCAAAACTGAGCCTCTAGTATTTTTTGGGTGCCTTGTAGGATAAAATGGATATGAAACAAAGCACTATCTGCAAAAAGGTTTTGAATAGGTAATACTAACAGCAATGAGAATTAAAAGCCAAACTACCCAGAGCATGCCAACTGCAAGTCACATCTTTGACTCTAAGTGGCGCTCAGCTTCACTGTGTTGTGAGAAATGTATTTGCACCACTTGACTTTGTGATGCAGAAAACGCAACACTTCAAAACCAAAGGTCTAGGAATGGAGCGTATTTTAAAGTAAACAGTACTTTTTCTATCATTTAGTCTCAAGTTAGAAACTATGTTGACAGAACAATTCAAGAAACTGAGGGGCTCAACAGGCCTGACCACTTTGCATGTTGATCAGTGTCACTGATATTGCTGGACTTTTCTATTGACTTTGACTGCAGTCTCTATTTTGCATTCCACAGGCATTATGCCATTTTGGCTATCTAACATTGACCAGTATCTACTATGTGCCAAGTACTTTTTTTTTTTAAAGCTGTTTTATTGAGATATATTCACACACCATACAATCCATCCAAAGTGTACAATCAATGGCTTTTAGTATAATCACAATGTTGTGCATTCATCACCACAAAAAATTTCATATCAGTTCCATTACTCCAAAAGGAAAAACTCCACACCCCTTAGCAGTCTCCCCTTAATCCCTCTATCCTTCCCCAGCCCTTCATAACCACTATTCTAATTCCATCTTTATAAACTGACTTATATTTACATTTTATAGAAATGGAATCATATAAAGTATAGTAATTTGTGCCTGATTTCTTTCACTTAGTATAATGTTTTTTGTTTTGTTTTTTGACTGATATTAACAGTCTATAACATTAACATACACTTGTTCAGTTTCAAAGAAAGTCTTATTTATGCAATATTATATTCATATTTCACATGAGGTTTTATTAGGCTACACAGTACTATGTTACATTTTTTAGCTTTCCTTCTAGTAATATACAGGACCTTAGACTTTCCCTTTCAACTGCTGTCAAAACCATATCATTGCACTGCTGCTTACAAACACTATATTGTGCTTTCACTTTTTCTCTTCATTTCCAAAGATAAATCACTAATTTACCAATTCTGTACAGGTTGACCCTCAGCTTTCCATTCTCTAACCTCATTCTATTTTCTGGTAACCTATATTCTAGTTATTAACTCCATGAGTTTACACAATATATTTAGTTCATAATAGCACAATCATTCAGTATTTGTCCTTTTGTGTCTGGCTTGCTTCACTCAACATAATGTCCTCCAGGTGCCAAGTATTTTATTTATTTATTTACTTATTTTTTTATTGTGGGTAACAATCAAATTTTTCACAATACAAACCAATATTTGTAAAATGATATATAAATATATATGCATATATGTGCATTTGCTTACATAAATGTTATATATATATATATATATATGTATATATTTTAAAAGGTGCTTACATTACCTAAATATTACACAGAAATTACAGGGATTCCCATGTTCCCCACCTCCCACATCTCCCATAACATCCCACATAAACATCTCAAGTATTTTTAATTCTTGAAAAAGAACGCTCCCACAGGATTCTGAGTTAGGGTTTATAATACTTCACAGATGAGAAAACTGAAACAGAGAGGATGACTGACTCATCCAAAGTCCTGCAGCTAGGCTGGTGTCAGAAATAGGATGGAAAGATACTTCTGCTGATGCCCTTTTCAGGGGTAGCTTCCATTATACAACACTTGCTTCTTCATTCAAGAATGGTCTTTAGAAGTTTGCCATGATAATCAGGAAATACAAATTTAGTGTACAATTTGGTGGAAAGGCATAGCTATATTTCAAAAGGGTCAAGAAACAAGGGACTATTTCTGACCATTTTTTAAAAAAACCTTTCCAATTATCTTAAAGTAACCAGCACACAAAAAGTCTAAAAAATAATATAACCCATAATTGTATTTTAATACTTCAATCACTTTGAGTTTACAAAACAGAAAATTGGCACTGGGCTAGGAATTTTCCACATTTTATTCTAAAACTCAAAATCCTGCAAGCAAGGTATAAAATCCCCATCTTACTGACGAGAAGACTGAGGTGGCGACTTGAAGAATGCACCTGCTATTTCACCTGCCCCCTTCCTCAGTGAGAAGGGATTTCTTCATCTACTTTCCTGTTCCCTTCCAGACGAGAAAGAATGACAATGCTGCAGTGACGCTGCCTCCGTGGAGCCTGGGGTTAGGTGAAGAGCTGCGGCGCCGGCTTTCTCTGCGGCTGCCGTCATCTCCTCCCAAAGCAGTCAGAATAACACCCCTATGACCCCCAACACCCAAGGAGAGTGCAAAGTGCAAAATGTGCAACACCTTCAGGATGAGCCAAGCAACTTTCTACTGAAGAGTGTTAAGTCCTGGGGGCAGGAAACCAGCATCTCTCTACTCAAACTGGGACTGAGCTACCAGTAAGTTAAGAGACTAAATAAAATATTAAAGGCCTGGGGGTTTGAGATATAAGGGAACAAAGAGGAAGTGGAGGTGTTCCTTGCTTCACACAAATCCCTCACCTACCTTCCACTTAGGTCTTGGAGGAAGGAGAAAGGACGGGAAAGAGTGAAATAAGAAAAGAGGAAGCAATATTCCAAGAGTATTTGGTACCTTGTCTGGGTTCAAATCTCAGATTACCATGACTGTCACTATGGGCATACTGTGCCTCAGTTTTCTCATCTGCAAACAAGGAGTAATAGTATCTACTTCCCAGGGTTGACAGGATTAATATGAGGAGGCATGGTGTGCACTTAGCACAGCACGATCTCAATAAATATTACCTATTTTTTTTTTACGCTGCCTCTCTCTGGATCTGTGGGTGGAAGGTCAGCGCTGACATCTCCCCTCTGTGGTTTCTAGTCATCCTCAAGTCTGCCAATGCTGTATCCAGAATATCTAGCCATCCTTCGCTTCCTTTCTATTTCTTCCTGTTGCTTCTAGTGTGAGCCTGACCACAGAATCTCCCACCTGGAGTGCAGAGTGTTTATTACCTTCCCTCACCTTCATGAACCAGCTCAGCCTTACCTTCCTCTAGGGAGTTATTTCTGAGCACTACCCCCAGGAGCCCAAGAGGGTGCAAGCTCGTCTGTGTTCCCAAAACACGCTGCCTCCTGTCCTTGCACTCAGAACCTGCCTCTTCCAGGAGAGAGCAAATTCCTTGAGTGCAGGGATTCTATAGTTCTTCTCTTTCTGATCCTTTATCATTTCTTCCTTAAGACAAAGAGAAAGTAAAATTCTCCAAAGAAGGGGCTTGGGGCGGGGGTGGGGGGTGGGGGAGAAGAAGTGAATGTAAGGCAAAAACGGTGTGAATAGAATTCTGCAGTTCTGTGAAAGTAATTAAGGAAAGAAACTAGTATTTATTGTTGCTACTTAAAAAAAAATGGGACAGGCATTTTGACAATTCATGAAACTTGGTCCAAATTATACCAAGACTTGTTGGAAACAAGAAAAATGTGAACCCTACAAAAGGGTTTAATCGCCAGCTTTAACACAAATGTCCCCTCTCCCAAGCAGTTGAGAATACAGTATTCATGCACTGCCTTTCTCACTGCAGGAAGGAAGAGGGAATGAAGAGGGC
>JAQZBX010032672.1:0-10725 GCA_029593785.1 Cabassous unicinctus
CCCCCCAAATCTTAGGAAGGGTCTTCACTTGCCTTTGCTTTTGCTGCCAGGATTGTTGAGAGATTGCTCTCCTCCTGCTGTCTTAGTTTCCTATCCTCTCACACTCCCTTCTTAAGCCTTGCAATCTGGTATCTGTCCTGCTGCTCTGAAGAAGCTGCTCACCTGGCTGAGGAGCCAGGTGTCTCTCATCAGCTCTGAGTTGGGGAGGGGAAGGCCAGCCGAGTACCAAGCCATGGAGGAAGGTGGACCTCTGTCCAGGAGGGGGGTGCCTGGGCTTGAAGGGAGTGGGGGATGGCCTGAGAGGAGCCCTGCTTGTGTCCCAGAAGCAGGGGGTCAAAGAAAAAGGAGTCAGGGTGGTGGTGCATCTGGAGTGTCTGGGTAATTGAAATGGATACGTGCTTCAGTAAGGTCAAGCTGGTGCGGCGAGAGCACATATTCTCTTTAGAAAGTGTCAGGCACACCTTCGAAAGTGAGCTCTGCCTGTGTCACATTATCATGGGTTAACCACCCACCTAAGGGATAGTCGGTGCTCTCAGGTCACAAGAAGCGGGAGGCTGCTGTTGTTGCTTTATATTTAGGTTTGCAAATTCAGCACGCAAAAGGCTACTTCTTCCTAGGTCTTGGTCTGAAATTAGGGTGAACTGCAGCAAAGTCAGGGGTTCCTCGGCCTTTTGTTAGATTCATTCATTCTGAATCACTGAACAGTTACAGGTCTTATTAATATTTACTAAAAATTGAGCATGGTGTCTTGTGAAAACGCTTCTGAAAACTATATTTAAAAGTCAGTGCATACTTAGAGCAAAATGTAATAAAACTAGTAGGTTTAATTTGGAATTCTTAAACCCTTTGGGATTCTCACCTTCTTGTGCACACGTGACACTTGCCACCCTTCCCCCACGGACCCACTGTGCAGTCTTCCTTTGCTTTCTTGTCTGCCTCTGGTGCCCCTGGCGCTGGGGAGTTTGAGGTCATATTTCAGGGATCCTGGCTCAGCTAGTAGAAAGTCTGTGTGTGGCAGAAGTTTGCCTGTGGGAGCTGGGAGGAAGAGCTGACCCCTTTAACTGTACTTGTGATGATACTTCCCTTACCAACCTCTGTTGATAAAATGGAGCCTTTTAAAAAACACCTCTGGAGAGTGTTGAATATTTCTTTTCTGACCGTCGCAGGACCCTCATTAGCTCCATTCACTCAGTCTTTGATTTCATGAGAGGAACATGCACATCTGGCCCCTGTGCCCCAATTTCCCCCAAAGACCCTTTCCTTAGGTGTGATATTACCCCTTTTCTTTAGCCCCTCAGTGACCTTTGCTTAAATTCTGAGTAGAATAACCCCTTCCTCTTTGTGGTTACTTTGGCCGAAAAGCTAAGTGTCCTTCAGGTCCTTGTGGTGGCCTCCCTGCCGTCCAGCAGGCTACCCGGTTTCCAAGAACACAGTCGACATGACAGCCAGTCCGGCATTTCTAAAATCACTTGTGAAACGCTGCTTCATTTCTAAACTGCTCTCAGTGTTCTGTTTCTCCCCTAGGCCTCATCTGAACCCTGGAGTAGTTTGCCACCATCTAAACGGATCTGAGTTTTTGAGTAGAGTCTTCAGCTTTTTGTCCCCTTTAGTCCTCACTTTGTGGGACAGCCCACTCTAGGCAACCTCTATCAAGTGGGGTTTCTTGATTGCTTCGCCCCTCATTGGGGAGGGCAGAAAAGCTCTTTAACAACTGTCCATTAGTGAGGCCCATTAGAGAGAAGGAAGAGGTTTTCAGTTACATCTTGAGAGAGCATTGCTGTGTTTGAGCAACGTGGGATAGGGAAGTGGATCCAGCCCCCTGCAGGGCCTGCCCATTTGGCCTTTGTCCTGCAGGGTCCATTTCTCAGCAGAGCTCCCCTGTGGCCGAGCTGGGCATGCTCCACGGGGGACATCTCACTCTCACAGCGGAGGGCACCTACCTGCCCCTCCTTTGTTTTAATGGGCACGTATTCAGCGTCTCATCCCATCGCCCTCCAGACCTGGTGATGTGGAAACAGCACTATAAAACTGTTTAAAGAGACAGCCTTGTCCTCCGCCTGGAGGCCCTGGAGAAGCAGGTGATGTTGTGGGAAGAGACCTACTTTCTCCAGCTGTTAGGCATTTGCTTGGCCTGGGTTGAGGGCACACTACTTCCGGTATTCTGGGAGCAAGTCTTTGTGGTGTTTTTCAGAAAACAAGGACTGCTTTTTTCAGTTTTTTAAAGTCTGGTGTTTGGGTATCCCCTTCCAGCTTGAAGGTCAGCTTCATAATTATACCAGCGACCACAGTGGTTTTCAAAACTTTATTGTGCATAAGAATCACATAAGATTTCCGCCAGCCTCCTCCCCTCCCACCCCCCAAAGTCTCCACCCTCCACCTCGCCTCAGGGAATTTGAAGTGAGCATATGCAGGTGGTCTTAGGACCACTCTTTGGAAATACTGCTCTTGGGGAGAAAGGGATTTCCTCAATGGTATCAACTTTCAGTTATTCACACCCAAAGGAATGGAGTAGCCCTTGCTGGTTATCTGTTTATTCGCATTACCTCACCTTTGAGGTCCCTGTCCTGTCCTTATTCGATGATGCCAGTTATATTTTTTTTCAAATCATACTTTTGGAGAAAGCAGTACATTGGTGCTGGGGTATTTCCACTATCAGCATGACCAGCAAAACTGAAAACAAGACCAAATATTAAATCTGCTGTTAAAAAGAAAGAAAAAAAAAAAAAAAGTCCATTGAGTCAAAGGATGGTCAGTGATTAAAATGTGTAGATTTTTTGATAGTGCTCAGGGCTATCCAAAATATCTTATCTACACTTAATTTGAGGCACTGAAGTCTATTATTAGAACCAGTATTCTTGAGAAATGGCCAGTAATATACTTTTTCAGAATAATCTGACCTTTTTGGTCTGTTTCCTCTGTTTCCTTTGGTTGCAGACCTGTCCTCATGCCATTATTTCATAGTTGTTTTAGATGGGGGTGGAGATTAACTTTTAATTCCTTGGAATTCATTAGTCACTGGATACCTACTGTGTGTCCAACCCTGTAATATACCGAAAACCAGAAGATAAGGCATGATCTCTACTCTTGAAGAGTCTAGTCTCTTTGAGAAGATGACAGAAAAGATACAAACTACTTAGAGTGTAATTCTGATGCTTTGATATTGCAAATATTTGATAATGCAGCAAAAAAAAAAAAAATATATATATATATATATATATTTATAAAGGGTATTTGTTTGGGGCAAAACCTTATAGTACCAAGGCCTTAATAGGTACTTTCTCACCAAAGTCATCTGCCACGTGTTGAAGCAGGAGATGGCTAGTGATCTCTGTAAGGTTTCAACCTTCCCCTCTGGGCTTCCTCTCTCAGGCTCAGCTGCTCTGTTTCTTTCTGGTTTCAGCTGCAGGCTGGCATAGGGCTTGTCTCTGTGGGCTTCTTGTGTCAGTCTCGGCTGTCCCACTCTTTTGTCAAGGTCAGCTCATGTCTTCCTGGGGCTTCAGCTGTTTGAGCTTTCTCCTTTCTGTCACATGGCAGGATCAAAAGTGACAGAGCACCCTCTTTCCGTATGTCTGTGTGTCTGTTTATATCAGACCCACCAAGGGGGCAGGAACTCAACCTGAGTTACACCTACTTGCCATAGGCAAATCACAACCCCTAATCGTAACAGGTAATCAAATTAAAGACACCTCAGCTGAATTTAATGCAATCAAAGGGTATCACACCCAGAGAAATAGATTAGTTTATAAACATAATCTTTCTTTTTGGGGGATTCATAAATAATCTCAAACTGCCACAGGTATCCACCTGTTTGGTCAGATTTATTCTTTAGCAGTTGAAGCATTTACCAATGACAGTCTTTCTATTCTTAATAATGTTGTATTCATTATGTTTGAGATTGTTTAGCCTTCTCATGGAGACCAAAAAGGTCCAGGAATAAGCCTTTAAACTATCCACTCGCTAGTCCTACAACACAATTTTAACAAAAAAGTTCTATTGCTATTTGGACGGTTTCTATGATGAGGGGAGAGAGAAATCAACAACGATGTAAAGTGACCAGTCTTACACATCAAGAGCTGTGATCTTTGATTCGTTGCTCAATCCGTTTCAATATCTGATTTTATATTATTCTACTCTTCTGGATTATTGCCGGACAACTGATGTACTATTTCTCCCCTGTAAGTGTAAGATGCTATGATTGCTTCATAAAGAACTTGAAAATTTTCACACTGAATATTGTCTTGTAGTTTCTTCTCACTATGACCTCTTGTTTCAAGTCTTGTACAATACACTGTTATCTGTTTTCAGCACAAAAACTATATGAGGGGAAGAAAATTCCTTTATTCAGAAACAAATTGTGTATCAACTTAAAAATTTTTGTTTTTGTTATAAAGCATTAGGAAGTGCTTGAGTATGCTCAGAAATTGTTCTTTTAAAGAAAATTGATTTGATTTGTGCTGGACAGCAATATGCTTGCTTTTCTTCTAGTAACTGAACTAATTTGAGTCCATACAGAAGTCTGTCCCAATTCATTCCCCTTCAACCATAAACTAGGTAAATGACCCAGGCTTTTACTAGTCATAATTAGTGACTTGTTCTGGAATGAGCATGTGACACAACATGGACCTGTAGTCAGTCTTTCCAAAGGCTAGAACCTTTGAAAAACAGACTCACTTTCAATTGGGGTGATTAAGGGGGTAGGAGACTGTGTAGCTATATTCATGGGAAGCAGAGCTAACAGAGAAAGAAAAAAACATCAGATATTAAACACCTTGATCCAACCATGCCTATCTGACTATCCCTGGACTTCTCAGTTATGTGAACTAATGAAATTACTTTTTAATTTCCTTAGGGCATTTTTAATTTTGTTTCTGTCACTTGCAACAAGAGTCCCAGAATACGAGATCTATGAGGTGTGAATAGCTGTTATGCAAACAGGATTGTGATCAACTTTGGAAATTGATTAGATGATATAAGATAAGACTTTATTTTTTTTCTGAAGGATTTCAGAATAATCCAGTATTCATTGAGAATCTCCAAGAGGTTAACTTGTCATGCATAATATTCTTAACTGATTTGACCCTGGTACCCTTTTCTTAGAAACATTAATAAGAGGTAATTGCTAGCAAAGCCTCTAGGTTTTACACAAAAGCAAGAACAGGTTTCCTCTTACAACTTGGTAAGGATTCTTACCAAGAACATCTTTCAGCTGATATTTATTGAGAACCTACTAGGTACCAGGCTCTAGGAAAACAATGAGCCAAACCAGTTAAAGAAATTCAGAGTCAATGAAAGATATTGCAAGAGGGTTAATTAGGCATGGTTTATAGAGCAAGAGCTAAATCGAAGGAGTCTTGTGATAGATCTTCAAGGAAATGAGAGATACAGGGGGAGTCTGGGGGGACATGAAAATTGGAATCTCATGATTGGTGAGAGACATTGGTATGGGGAGATGGGGGAAATGGTAGCAACACCTGGAGGGACTGGAAGGCCTGTGTTGGAAAATAATGGTTAGGTGAGTGAGGTGTGGCAATGAAGAACTTTGACTGCAGGCTTGAAGGGCTTGGATATAATCCAGATGGCAGCATTGGGAGTGTTTGTACATTCTTGAACAAAGGAATAATTTGAAGTTAATGATAGTATAAGTCCATTGGAATGGCAAATAATAATAATAATAATAATAATAAAGGCTGGGAGCGGGAGGGAGGTGTCCCAGAGGCTAAGAGACAATTGTAATTACTCAGGAAGAGGCCCTAGATTGTAATGGGATTTTTCTCTCCAGTGTGAACATGGGCATTTTTAGTGCTTTTAACTTTTCTGATACTTTGATTACAGAATTGACTTAGAGGGAGTAGTCTTTTTTGTTCTGCTTTCTTTTGTTTAGTGATTTTACTCTCTCTAAGGTACAATTCGGAGTCTCTGGTCTCTTCAGAACATGGTTTCAAGTCCCACCACAGCTAAAAAATAATCAGTTCTGCTTAGTTAAGAGACGTTAGCGCCAGGCCTGGCCCTGTTTCCCTGACTCGTAATTAGTAGGATGTCTACTGCGAACCAGCCTCACTCCTTCACCTGGAGCCCGTTATGTCCAAGGCCTGTGTTTACAAGACACTTGGCCAGGGTTGATGGTTCAGTTTGTGGCCAGGGGACAGTTTTCTTTCATGTGGGTTGACTTTGGCCTGATTAGCCCAAACTGGGGATTCCGTAATAGCCTTACCATCAACAGAGAACAGGGCATATTCCAAAATGCCATGCTTAGGCTGAAAATATAAGCCAAAAACATAAATAGCTTCAGAAATTACGTTAGGCAGATTACAAAGTGTAAAAAGAGACTAACTAGAATTTAGGTTTGATTGCAAAAGGGAGCTCTGAAAGCAGTTGCATTGCAAGGGTTAGTTTGTCTTTTACTACTAATAGAAACAACAGAAAAAGTTGCCTAGTTCACGCTTGAGGATATAAAGTGAAATATTCAACCCATGGGCAATCTCAGTTATAAATACGTGAAAGCTTTTAGGGTTGCAGCTGTTTTTCTGAGAAGTAGTCAATAATTTAGCAGGGCTGTTAAGTTATCCTCAATTTTCCCTTCTTTGTATCTAGGACTTTGAGCTATAAAGTGAAATAATTTGAAATTAAAAATTTCCTTAATGTAAAATAATGAAAATGGGATGCTCGGTATATATTTGAGTATATCTAGCTCTGGCACTAGTTCCCTTCCCCATTCCCCAGAGACTCAGATAACACAGTATAAGGACATGCATGGACATATACAGGCGTCAACGGTCTTGTGAACACCCTGGTGACAGAGAAACTGGTGCTCAGCTTTCCATACAGAGGTGCCGATGTGCATGGATACCCACCACACAGACGACGATACAGACACATGAGAAACCATACGTGGACATGCAAGGACACACGCATGTTTTCAGTGTTACTGAGATGCCGTGTCCCTCTACAGATCATAGGAGAGGGGCCCAAGACTCCCTGGGGATCAAGGTCCAGGGGTAGAAGCGATGTGAATGCCCTGGAAACTTGGCCCAGTTTTCTGCTGTGCAGAGCTGCCGGTTACATGGTCCCAAACCTGAGGACAGTAGGGCTGGAATCATTTTTAGGCTCTAAATGTAGGCTCCAAGTTTTCAAAGTACGGTTCAAAAACCCTCCTGCTCCATAATCACCTAGGGTGCTTGTTGAAAATGGAGATTCCTGGGCTGCAAAACAAACCTAAAGAGCAGGCTCTTTGAGGGGAAGGGCCAGGTGGTCTGCATGTCAAGAGGCTCCCCAGCTAATTCTTACACTTTGAGAACTGGAGTTCTAGATGGACTCAACAGTCCGTCATCCCACAGAGGGGGTACTACATGCCTGGTCAGGATTAGAGAAGAGAGGCCAACGGTGCCAACCTGGTGTAGAGCTGTTGATCTTCCACCTGGATGGCTGATAGCCCCTGCTTGGGGCCTGGTTCTTGGATTACTTGTGGTCAGACCCCTTATAGCATAATGACAGTGGAGGTCCAAAAATAGTTGATGAGAGTTATGTGGGTTGGTGCACTGGCACTTGAGTGGGTGTTTAGGAGGAGAACGTTTGGAGTTGGGTGGGAATGAGAAAGCAGATGAACAGCAGAGGAGACGTTTATATACATTATTTTTGCATAATTTGTAATAAATGCAGCACTTATTGCTAAGCTTTCAAAAAAAAAAAAAATGAGTAGGAGTCCTTGCCCTCAGCTATGTAATGTCTGCACCCAAATCTGTTACCAAACGAGCTGGCCCTGGGAAACCGGAGGTTGGGTGTGCCAGGCTTCCACCGTCTTGGTCCATCCCGGCTTAGCCATCTCTCGTTAAACCGAGACGACAGCACGTGTCACCCTTGGACCTATTCTCTCATCTCCTTGGGCCACCTGTATGTTCAAATTCTAGGTGCTCTTCCCAGTGAAGGGACACCTCTTCCTGCTGCACTTGGTCCTGTGGACGCCCAGCCCTTCCCATTGGGCCACCCTTTCCCCCTCTCTCATCAAGTTGAAGGAGTGAACGTCTAGCTGAGCCAGTGCTAGACTAGCTAGAGTCTGGAGTTTCCTATCTCTCTCTGTCGCCTGGATGGCTGCTGGCTCATGCAGGGTCTTAAAGAAGGGTGTCCAAGGGAAGCAAACCCACAGTCAGTGCCAGACGGAGGATCAGAACTCTTGGGGGTGTTGGGCTTTTGAATTTTGTTCCTGGGCAGAGATTGAGAGGACCAAGTTGTGGAAGTGGTTGTCTTCCAACAAGCAGAGCCCACGACAAGGGCTTGGGTGCAGATATTCTGTCTGCGAGATGATCCCGGGAAGCAGGAGTAAGGGAATAGGGAGACTGGTACCTGGAAAGGAGTGAGCACCATCATCGGGGGGCTCCGGCTGTAGGCAGCAGGAGCTCCATTCGCCCAGGACCTCGGAGGAGCACGCAGAAACCTTCCTAGACTCGTGCGTGGGGAAGGCGGGAGGCTGGGGCAAGCCCTGCAGTGGTTAAGGGTTGCCCTGGTGGCCCTTGGCTCTCTGTGCCTCTGGCTGGACTTGTGCAAGGGCTAAGTGGGCTCAAGAGATTCATAGAAGACTCTGAAGCAGAAAAGCAAAGAGGCGAGAGGTACACAAAATTGTCCACCGCAGCTAGGGCTGAAATCAGAGGGAGGGTGACACGTGCCCCAGAAGGCCCCAAAGTGTAAGCTATAGCCTTGTGCTCCGGGCATCAGTCTTCGCCCTCCCCATCGAGGTACATGTGCAGCATCTCAAAGGGAAAATGCCTGTAAAGGCAAATCAAGAACTGTAGGCTAAGGACTCAGAGTTGAGCTTTAAAATTTGTTTTTGTTTTTGTTTGGGAGTTGGAGATCGAGTGAGTGATATCAGTGACCTTATTTGTTTCATAGCTCAACTCGCACCGGCACATATCCGAAACCCTCACATGCCCCGTTTCTTGTGGTCTCAGTCACTGTTTCCTAAGCCTGGGGCCCATGGCATCCAGCATCTCTGCACCCTGGACCATAGGGAGCCCCAACAGCAGACTCTTGGGGGACATACACATCTCACCAACAATGTTTTTTCCCTTATTGTCTTTCCACCTATGAGATTTAAATGTAAAATCTGAAGACAGCTGAGTCAGCTTCTAACAGATCAGTTCCCTGAAATCAGCCAACATTTGTTGTCATGGTTACAGAAAATTAGTAATGACTTCCCCAGCATAAAGACCTCAAGGAGGTAAGGACAGGGGGCCTCATAACTTCTTATCTACTTTTCTGTTTTTGAGGCTCTATAGACTTGCTAGATGTGTTCCTCTTAACTTTGTCTGCATACTTAAGAGCTGAATGAACAAAGATGTCCTGGAGAGAATGAGGCTAATCATAAAATGCTCAGCATGAGCCTGGCACATGGGGAGCAATAAATATTAGCAGCTATTATTATTATTTTTTAACTACAATTAATCATTATTTTTGTCATTACTGTATGTGGCAGACAGACCTTGTTTGAATTCCAGATGTGCTTCTTCATAGCTGTGTGACATTAGGCAAGTTCCTAAACCTCTCTGGGGCTCATTGTTCTTTTCTCTTAAAAGGGAAAAATAATAGCAGCCCATAGGGTTGTTATGGGGACTAAATAAGGCAGCCACATATGTCCAACTCACCTAGCACCATGCCTGGCATGTAGTGATATTATTCATTACAATTCTGCTTTCCCCTGGACTCCCTGGCAGTTTACTTGCCTCTATGATAGCATTTATTTTATTTGACTTGGCATCATCACTAGCTGTTTATAAGCCTGACATCCCCACGATTCACAGCTTCTTGGGGTCACAGAGATTTCTTTTCCATCTCTGTAGCACATGGTGGCCCAGCATTGTACTTTCCACTCAGTAGGTGCTAAATGAACAAGTGCTTGGATGTTGGGAGTGTGGATAGTGTGTTTCCTCCAGTGTCAGGAAGGGAGGGCAACCAGTGCACCAACAAAGGGGTTAGGCTTTGAGGAGAGGAGCAACACCTCTTACCCTGAGCTGGGAGGGAGAGGTAGCAGAGCCTCGTTGATTAAGAGAGGAAGGCGGGGGCACCATTCTTGACTGAGGGGCGTGGGCTAAATCCTGCAGGCTTTGGACTGAGCCCAGAAGCCTCGTGAAATTCTGTGGCATTTGACATCTGCTCCTTCTTCCCGCATCCACTCCCCATTGCCATTGACATCACAAGGGTCAAGAAACCTAGACGACTGTTGAAAAGACCCCACAGGCAGTGTGTGTGTGGGTGGGTATTTAGTGGCCACCGGTGGGCTCACAGGTCGGCTCACTGGCCCATGGTATTCTCTGTATTTGGACCACCCTCCTTGTCCCGGTTTGTGACTAGAGAAGTCAATGTTGGCCATAAAATAAAAGTTCTTTGGCCAGAACATGAGGGATGAACTGTTGGTGCCACTTCCTTGCCATCCATTGACCACCAGTGAAGGATTTCCAGCCCTCTGCTTTCTGTAAATTAGAACTTCCATTGGCAAATAAAAGTGCACTAAGTATGAACCCCCAGAATATAAATAGATCTGGCACCAGGAGAGTCAGATGATGTTCTCACTTGTGAAAGTCAAATATTCAACCCGAGCAGCAGGAGGGAGATTCTCAGGGTGATGGAACAGTTCTGTATCCTGATTGTGATGGTGGTGACACAAATCTATACATGAGTTAAAACTCATAAAACTATACAGCAAAGGACAATGAAATTGAAATATGTTTTAAAATTTAA
>JAQZBX010032672.1:10825-25863 GCA_029593785.1 Cabassous unicinctus
CTCTAAGGAAATTGTTGATAATATTAAACCATTGCCTGATTTATCTTCCTGTTTTTGTTTTGTTGTGTTCTATTTGGGTGAAAGGGATATCTTTGTTTATCCTGTAACAGGATGGCCAGTAGGGTGACAGTCATTTCTGGAAATGGCTGGACAGGGAAACCTATGAAAACAGCTCTGGGTAATAAACAGCTGCTGTTGATGGAAGCATTGTTATGTAGTTTATTTTATGTGTTGTTCTATGTATAAATCATGTACTTGACCTCTAAAGGTTAAGGACAGTGACTGCTAGAAACAGAGGTGGTGAACTGTTACCTCTGAAATGCCAAGACTTTTGAAGTACAGCCAGAAGCTGAAGTATTAGTAGAACTTGTTCATCAGCTTACTGTACTTAGGGGGTCTTTCCCTCAATTTTTACAGCATGCTGGCCATGGCCTGCACACCCTTTGACAACTTACTTTTCCTAAAATAGTTTTCCCTAGACCAGGTTTTCCCTGTGGCAAGCCTCCCACGTGAGAGAATTTTTGTACTTATTACAGAGAAGTGGCTGGTTTTGCAGGAAAGGCCCCTTGGCCCCACTTGGTGGGAGGGCACTTGTCTGCCATCTTGGATGTAATGAATTATCTTGTCTGTGTTCTAAGTGATGGGGCCCCTGTCCCCCACCCCCACACCCCCCAGGAGTGGTCCTGGGCATGATTGGGCTGGGTTTCCAGCACCCCCAGTAACTAGACTGTGGCCCAAGGCCACGTGCTGGGCACGGAGCCAGGTCCCTTCCTTTCCTTCCCCAGTGACAAGAGCTTTTCACTTGTCTCGTTAGAAGAAACAAAAGAGGTCAGTAGCATGTAAATGTTGTTTCATGGTGACCTCTGCAGCACAGAGCAGCCATTTTTGAGACACAGGTTTTCTTTGACACTCTCAGCAGCAAGAGGTACATTTGTTCACAGATCTGTGCTCACAGCCATGCCACTCTGTTTTTTGGTCTCACACCACTCTATGCCACCCCATCATGCCACACACCCTGCTGTGTATTAGTTCTAAAGAGCATTGGGATCATCTTTCCTTGCTATTAAACTTCCCCTTTTCTTTCTTTCCACACCAATGCAAGGTGATGGTGGGGGGGTGGTATGGGAATCCTGTATTTTATGCATGATTGTGCTGTAAACCCGTAACTTCTCTAATTAAAAATAAAATTATTCAAGGAAAAATGATTTGCCACCTACGGCTTAGTCTAGGTAAATGAGGGGGAGAGAGAGACCTGGGTCTAAGCCTCTGACTGGCCAGAGAAGGCCTTGTGAACCGTGAATGTTGATGGAAGTGGGAGCGTTGCTTACGGCTCACACAGCCCCTTCATGCCTTGCATGGTGGAGACTATAAATATGTGATTATTTCTAAGCACATCCTGCTGACCGCCTCTTTCTTCTCCATTCCTGGCTTTTCTTTTTTCTTCTCCTACTTCTACCTGTTTGTGTTCCCCAAGTTCTCACAAGCGCCTCCAGGTGGGCACATCAGCAGTAGATGGGACGTCTGCAGACCTGGCCAGACAGACCCTGGGGAGCACGGTTAAGAGAAGTCTCAGCTTACAGAAGGAGCCCGTGGACTGTTCCACTGTCACGCGTCAGGGCTGCCCCTGCATGGAACGTGCTCGTGTGGGACTCTCGCTTTGGTGCCGTGCAGCTCTAGATTAGGTCTCTGCTGGCATGGACAGAAACAATAAGATTGAAGACAGATTTTTTTTTCCCCTCAGAAATGTGCTTGTTAAAAATTTTCCAACTTTTTTATGTTTACATTACGTATCGGGGTTTGTATAGAAAGACCTTTATTTTAATCCTATGTGTTGCCTTGTAAACGTTACTCAGTCGGTGATATTGGACATTTACTATGCACAGCTCTGCAGAAGCTGAGGGGATGCGAAAGAGAGAAAGCACCATCCCTGCCTTTGGTGGGGGGGGTGCTGTGGCCTCTTTGGAAAGATAACATCTCTTACAGGCACACCCCATTTGGATGAAACTCTCAGAAATGTGAACGCACTGAAGAAATTACCAGAAGCGCTGAGCAGGCTGCACTGTCGCGTGTAGAACAGAGGGGGAATTGTGTAGAGAAAGTCTCACGTGAGAAACCGGAGAAGAAGAAGATCACCTATAGGCTGCTATGGGTGGGAGGCTTAACTGTACAAATGCAGATTTCAGGGAATCAAGCGCATATGTACACACAGGAAATAACCATTTAAAGAGTTGGGTGCATAGCTCCTTCCTGACAAGCGTAACCGTTTGTATTTGCCCCGGCCTTTGGTCATGGTGATGCCCCACGTTTTCTGAGTGTCTCCGGGAACGGAGCTTGAGGTGACCCAACGCCTAGAAGGTCACACCAGGTTGGTGACCAAGCCCTGCCTCGTGCCCCCGCACTCCCCTCTGTCCGGACTGATGTCTGCCCCGTAGCAGGAAGCAGAAAGCAGAAAGCAGGGCCCGGATCCCCAGGCAGTGGCATCCTAGAGCCACCACCGGCGCAGAGCGGGACAGCCGCTGGCTCCTCTGGAAAGCCTGACCTCACAGCCTCAGACATCTTTGGATTTAAGTACGCCTGTCTTTCCTTCTCCCCTCCCCCGCTCTCACATTCTGTCCTCTCAAGAATGTCGCTGCGTGATTATTTGTTTTCCTGTCACGTTGGGGATCACATGCTGGGTTTTGCACGGACATTGTGTGGATTTGCATTATTCCTCGGCTGTGTTTGTTCTCGCCATCCTTGTCCTGGTGGTAGTAAGATGATATCTTTGACTCGGCCAACCCGAGCAGCCTCTTCACAGGCTCTGAAATTAGTGCATCTGTGTCAGAGACAAAGCCATGTGGGTGAGGGTCCACGGTAAACGCTCTGGTTCCAGGACGTGCCAACCCGGGGGCCCTCTGCATTCTCTTTGTGTGCACTGAGAACCCCCAGTGTTCACAGACTGGTGCCCAGGGCTCTGAGGGGTTCAGAGCTGGAGCAGCCCCAGCTCCAAAATCGAACACCCTAAAAATGTAAGTAAGATCCAGGCAGGTGGCTACAATGCCAGGGAGGACGATAGTGTTTCCTAAGATCACGAAAGTTCCAGTGCTGCGGGGCGTCCATGGTGGGAAGGATCACTCCATGCCTGGTGCCATCTGCCCCCGCTGCCGGCCCTGCCCGCCTTGCCTTCTTGTGGCAGGGATGGGAGTACCCGACGGGCTGGGTGGCACAACTGAACTCCCTGTGGTGCTGGAGGCTGTGGAAAGCAAGCACGCACACCCCACCTGAGCGTGGGAGTGTTCACCAGGTAATGAGGACTAAGCAGGAAGGGAGCTTGTATGTATGCATGGTATCCCGCTTCCATCTAGCAAGCGGGACTCGCCACACTTAAATACTTCCAATTTTGCCTGCACAGCATGGCGGTTGCTGGATTTGTTTTGCCAGAGAAATTGAACATTTCTAACAAAACATGATAGCATTGTCTTTCATAGCAGGTGGGAAGGGAGTTCCTATGCAGGGGATACACTCCCTGCAGCCCTCGGAAAGGAGATACTGCCCTGTGAGGGCGGGGCAGGTGGAGAAGCCCAGCTCTTTAGTATCTCCCTCTCAGGGTCCTTGCTGCCCCAGCCACCGTGCTGACCACCCCCACAAATAAAGCAGGCCTTTCTGATGGTGTGGCGGGCGTGGGGCTTATTGCGCCACATGAGTTATATTGTTTTTCTTATACCGGTCCTTCAAGGTCTTGCTCAGCTTTAGTTTCTCTAGCCATCTTTATTTGGCTACATCTCTACATCTCTCCCTTCTCACTATAAATTCTTGTTGCATTTAAACTTTGTATGATATATACCTCCTTGGATTTGATGGAACCTGGTGACTAATATTTGTTTTATAATTGTGTTCTGGGTGTTAGACCTGGTGGGCAACCAGCTAGACTGTAAATGACCTGTGTGTGTGTTTGGTGATGAACATATTCTCTGTACCTGAAAGGGGGTTTTGAGGATTAGTGATTTCACAAGGCCTATTAAAGGAAAGCTATTATATAAATCCCCTAAGCCTTTCATGAGCTGCAAAGGTCAGCATTAATGAAAATCATTTCAGGTTTGTTTGTTTTTTGTTTTTTGTTTTGTTTTGTTTTTTCATAAATTAGATATGTTTAAAAGAACTTTCTCGGGCCGAGAAGTTGGAATGGGATGAGAGTTTACTGGGAAATGAGGTTTGGGCCCTTCCTGGTGTATTCGTCCTAGAATTGTAAGAAATGCCAGCTAGCATATGAGGACCTTTGAGAGCTGTATTGGTGTAGTAGCTATGGGAGTTGATTAAAAATCCTTACAAAAGCACATTTTTGAAGATGATTTATACTTTTCTGGCCCTAGGCTGAAACACTGAGGTAAGTGCTTTGTTTTTTTTTTCTTGCCTAGGGGAGAAAAAGAACAGCTTTATCCTAGCTCTCTTCGAGGTACCTGGGCACACCAGTTTTTTAAAGTGAAGGTCAGTGTTGCTCTGATAACCGTGGTATTTATTTGAAGAACAAGTGGAGTGTGGACAATGAGCCAGGAACTTCCAGAGCTGGAACAGCTGCTTCTGTGGCGTGGCTCTCCTATAAGGAGGGCTGAATGTTTGTCTGGGGGTGGGGGGGGAGTTTTGTTTATGTTATTTAAATGTTCCTAAGGTACATGGGATAGCTGAGTTTGGAGCTGACAAGCCTGAAATAAAAGTCCTGTTCTGCAACTTACTGTCCATGTGTCCTTGGGCAAGTTCCTTAACCTTGCTGCACCCCAGCCTTCTGATCTCTGCACCAGGGATAGTAGCATCGTCTTGTGAAAGTGTAGGGATTAAAGGAAATCCTCACATACCGTGCCTGTTCCCTGGAAATGCACAGACATTAAAACCTCAGGAGAGGAATATGCTGTGGACATCTGTCACCAGAGAAGGTCGATTCCAGGGAGCATTCTGCAGGTATTCCTTTCAGTGTAGTGTTTGACTCTGCCCCTTACCCTTTTCCCCCTCCCTAACGTTTTTGCCCCTTTCTGTGTCCCACCACTTTCTTTGTGCTTCTATTTAGAAGAAAGAAGTTTGTTATCACTGCATGTGTAATATTTGCCCTTTTTTTTCTGACTATCAACAAAACCAACCAGAGTTCATCAAGCATTACATTATCCATGGCTTTCCAGGGGCCTTCCATTTGCCATGGTGTGTTGGCCTGGTCCCCCAGGTCTTAACCATTCTGAAGAATCTGCAGGTCCCAAAACCTCATCTGTTATTACTTTTCTTTCCCCCTTCATTCAAGAAACAGTTACTGAACACCAAATATAAACAAGACACTGTGGGTCAGGAGTTGGCCCTTCCTGCAAGGAGAATTCAGTAAGGAAAAGTAGATGGAAATCACTGTGGTCAAAGCCAAGCTGTGTGAAGTGGGATCAGATTTCATTAACACTGTTTTTTGTAACTGTTTTATTTCCCAGGCATGCTTCCCCTGCAATTTGGGGTACTTTGCCCTTTGCAGGGTATATTTTGTGACTATTTGTAGATTTCTCCTTCCCTAATTTTTCTCTTGAGTGTATGCTCTTTCCTCTCCTGGAAGTTTGTTGGTTTTAAGGTGCTGTTTGTCATACAAATCATTCCATATAACATCTTCTCAAATTTATTCTGGTTCTTTGATTTCCTTTGGCCTCTTGAAAAACTTTTTAATGTCCCCAAGCTCAAATAAATCCATGTCTCTGTAATGAGTAGAGATGTTTTTTCCCTTGTAACATTGATGTCAGGTCATTGGATTGGCATTATCAGCTCCATTTCATATTTGTGATGGCCCAGGAGATGATGTGGTAAAATCCCTAGGCTTCTTGGGGAGCGGGCGTAGCTCAGTGGTTGAACGCCTGGCGCTTACCATATATGAGGTCCTGGGTTCAATCCACGGTGCCCCTAAAAAATTTTAAAAAAATCCCTCGGCCACCCCACTAGTCAGTGACAGAAAGTGGCTCCAGACCCCTCAGTGGTGGTGCAGTTCTATTGAGGTGGGGCCTCACCTTCTGTTCTGAAACTGCCCGCTGTGGTGGTCACTTTGATGACAAGGACTGTTGTTCCCTGAGAACTGGCTGCAAGTAGCCTCCTCCTCTAATGATAGAACACATACGGCTGCTGGCAGTGGGAGACAGTATGAATATTAATAAACTATATTTCGCTTTTATTACTTTTTCATTAGGTTCTCATGGAGATGGTGTTTGTGAGTAAAGTCCGAGCATTGAGCTATAGTCAGGCATTTTGTTTCCTTGACAAAATGGCGGCCTTCACAGCCAGAGACAAGGGCATGTTTAGAAGCAGCTAGCTAGAAGAAATACTGGTAAGGATTAGCAGGCCATTAAAATGGGGTAAACCTGTGAGTTTTTCTATTTTAGTTGTCATCTGAAGCAGATAAATACTATTGTTTCAGCAGCTTTGCAGGATAGTTCTCATGTGACAGCTTTTTTATTGTAATGGCCGGTGTGACTGTTAGGCAGTGGCAGCTACCTTCCTGCCCTGCCTCCTAAGTGATTCCTGGCCACTCCTGTCCTTGGTTTATAGGCCAAGCTTCCTCCTACCACACCCTCACACTGTGCCTTCCAGCCCTAATCCTCTATCTTCCCCTGTTCATCTGACACCTTCCCACCAAACCAAAGCAGGCACTACTTCACCCATCTATCACGTTTTAGTTTCTGTCTCCCTTTTTATGTGACCATGGATACCACTGGGCATATTGGAATGGGCTGGCCACCAGGTAATGGTAGACTTGTCCAGATATCATGTGGTGAGGAATCTTTGAGACCCAGTAGACCACAATGGAGCTCTCAGGTGGTTCCAGAGACTACAGGTGGATCTGGGATTGGGGCAGGAATTTGCCCTCCGCCATTGGTCCTGCCTGGGAGAGGACACCCTAGCGAGCTCTGAGACGTGTGTGGTCGGGATATGTCATGATCGGTCCAGGTCATCTTTGTGGCGGTGAGGGGTGTTTGTCAGTGGGCTCGGTCATGTAACTTCACACTCTTGTACAGGTCTGGTGTCCTGTGGACGAATGAGCACATGTGTGTCTCTGGGAGAGTGGAACATGACTGGTTGTATGAGAATTGTAGGGGATGCTGTTTCATGAGTCAGGAACAACAAGTGAATTTTTGCTAAGTCAAAATTAAGTAGTCTATTTCAGACAGGTCAAATGAGAAACCTAAAATACTGAGTAGGACAGACCATTCAGACTTAACCATTCTTGAATGTTTATTGAATAGGGGGGGCTATGTGTGTTCCTGCTTTTTCAATTCCATATATTTTTCTCAGCTTAGAATTAATTACTTTAAGGAAAGACAGCCCTCTTCATGCACATAAAAGCTGCTTGGCTTTAGCGTTGAATTAGTACTCAATTCGTTTATTCAGTTTGCAGCAAATATTTGAGTGCCTGTTGCATGCTGGATACTGTACTTGAGTACTCTGAGTGCAAGTGTTTTTAGAAAGGTTTCCAAGTTACACAATATTGATGAATAAAGATCCCATGTGTATAACTTTTCCAACTGATTGAGGCTTATCTATTTAAAATGTTTTAATTATTCTGGATAGAAATCTAGCAAGAAGATTCCATAGCACCCCCTGCCTTCTGATAGAGGACAAAAGGGCAGTGGCACTGATATTGCCTAAGGGTCAGGGGCCTACATTAAATTCTCATGACAACCATTATTGTTCCCATTTAGCAGATGAGGAAATTGAGGCTCCGAACACAAACTCTGAAAGGCTAGTAAATAGCGCTGCTGAGATTTGAACCAGCTACATCTGATTCCAAAACACAGTTCTTTCTACCAAACTGTGCTCTCCCTCCAATTTAATCTTTTCTTAATCCCTCAGGATTATCATTATTGATGTTATGAAATGTGTTGAAATACAGAGGTTCATTTATGTATTCTACTTAGATGTTTAATACTCTTCGCTCCAAAAGTAAAAGGCTCCTGATATCTATGTTCATTGAGTTCTTAAAATAATAACTAGAGCTGCGATTTATTAAGTGCCTATCATGTGCCAGGAACTTTACATACATTCTCTCTGATCTTCACAAGTCTTGTAGGTAGATATTATTCCTGTTTTAGAGATGAGGAAATAAGCTCAGAGAGACTAAGTAAATGACCCATGATCATATAACCACTAAGTGATAGACCTCGCCTTTCTGACTCCAGGGCTTTTACTTTTCTCATGGTGGTGGTTCTCTGCTCCTCTCAGGGATCCACCGTCTCTCCTCACTGCTGTCACCGTGCCAGCCCCTTCTTCCAGTGCCCCCCTCCCCCATTCTGATTTAATGCTCTAATCTGCTCCTGACAGCAGAATCAGGTAACCAAATTTATTAGAGGTAGTGGAGAAAATATTGGTGTAGGAGCCAGAGGACCTGGATTCTAGCCCCGGGCTGGACTTGTGACCTTGAGCAAGTCATTAACTCCTGGGATTTCAGAACTGCAAGCGGCTGGCCTAGCTTCCCTGCCTGGGGCTGGACACTTACTGCAAATGTATGAGAATCTATATATGCTCCTTCCACTTAATTAGACTAAATTATGTTTGCTGCACAGGCAACTTTTTTTCTCTCTGATGCCTGTAGGTACTATTGTGATTTATTTATTGAAAAACATTGCCCAGCTACATTTTACATTTTCTCGATTGGAAGATAGTAAGAAAATAAAAGTACATTGACTACCATATGGCTCTAATCCCCATTTTACAGATAAGGGCATGAGCGCCACTTAATGCCAGGGAACCACGATCCCCCTCAAGTCTACACTGCAGGGTAAGCACCCATCTTGCCCACTTAATAGGATTGGTGTATGCATAAGGCTGGGGAAACACTGTGCAGGTGTGAAGAGCTGGCTCCATGGCTATGCCCAGGCCAAATGGTGTTTGCTGTTAATGAGCATGCTCTTGGAGAAGACCGAACAGACTCTTTTTGTGGCAAACATGCACAAGTTTAGAGTGTGGACTTTGTGGCATCTGTTTTTAGTGCTCAAAGGCCTTCTTGAGTTTACCTCCAGGTTCTGGCTTATGCTGTAAGTAGTTGATGGTATCAAATAGATGAGCTCTAAATGTTATCGCATTTGTATTTATTCTAAAAAGAAAATACTGAACCAGATACTTCATAATTAGAAATTGCTCCAGATTGGTCATTTCTTTGAGCAACTGGCCTCGTTACAAATTTTTAAACTATCTCTGCATATAGGTGTGCGTGTTATATTAAAAACCTTTTACCTTTCTTACATTTTTAAAAATAAGAGAATGTTTAAATCCTCTATTATCATACAATCTGGTGATGATAGATTTTATTTATTTCTCCCCACCCCCTCTTTGTTTGCACCAGGAACTGAACCCGGGACCTCTGATTTGGGTCAATCACTTGAGCCACCTCCGTTCCCTTTTTTGTTGTGTCTCTCATTATGTTTTTTCTTCTTGTGTCTCTTGTTGTGTCATATTGTTGCATCAGCTTGCCGCACCTGCCCATCATGTCAGCTCGCTGTCTTGCTTGTTTTCTTAAGGAGGCACTGGGAACCTCTGCTCCCTGCTTTGTTGTGTCTCTCACTTTGCTTTTTCTTCTTGTGTCTCTTGTTGTGTCATCTTGTTGTGTCAGCTTACCGCACCTGCCCATCATGCCAGCTCGCTGTCTTCTTTAGGAGGCACCGGGAACCAAACCACGGACCTCCCATGTGGTAGGCAGGAGCTCAGTCACCTGAGCCACATCTGCTTCCCTCATTATTTCTTTTTAATGCATAAATATCATTTTGTGCTTTACAAAGCAGCACCGTGTATAGTATTCCATTTATTCTCCACAACAGCTCCATTTCATCCCCACTTACAGATGTGGAAACTGAGAACCCCACTTGCCCAAGGACTCAATGCCAGAAGGATTTGAGCTAGACTGTCCCCAACCCCAGCCAGCTCGCCCGGCACCAAGGCTTCTGCCTTCTTCCCTTGTGCTGCTTGCTTCTGCTGCTCTCAGCAGCCTGCCAGGCCATGCCACTCCAGACCATGCCACACCACACTCATCCTGCGTGCTTTGTGAGCATTCATGAGGTTAAGGGTAGAGCTTTCGTTTTGGTTCACATAGTTTGTCATACATAAATTGTACTCCACACAGTGGTGCCAGGTCAAAGTTTAAGTGACTCCAAGCAACATATTACTACTAGGTGGGGAGAAACTCACAAGAGCAAGCCTTAATGACAGTGGATTTCTAGTATCGTTGTCTTATTATGTAAAAAGAGAGCATTAGTTCATCGGAGAATAAAAGTTGAATTTTATCAATAATGGGAAAGAACTCATCAGAGTGCTGAATGACCAGCAACCACCACGTTATTTGACGCTCAGTTTTATCAGCAGTGGTGCCGGATGTTTGCACAATGGAAACTGTAGAACTATAGGGACATGTAAACCAGGCTCTGCAGCTAACCATATATATAGCCAGTGCCAGACTAGTGATAACAAGGGGGGAGTTTTCCTTTTGTCTAAAGAGAGAGCTTTCCCACAGAATCCCAGCATTCTGGCGCCAGAAGCTATCTTGGCATTTATCTAATGCCGCCTCCTTTATTACAGATTGCGTTAGACAATTTATGTCGAATACATACTAGGCTTTAGGCTCTCGGCTGGGTGCACAGGATGAGCAGTTTGAAGACCTGCGAGTTGGAGACTGACCGGGTTCCAACATCTAGTTGGTTGGGGTAACCATCCTTTGTCGAGAGCCTGCTGTTGTCTGCTCTCTCCTTGGCTTCACCCTGTCCAGGGAGCAGGCCTGGATCCCCCGTTTGGTCCAGTGCTCATGCCTCTAAACATAGGCAGATGCTCTCTAGCAAATGGGCTTTGTGTTAACATCATCAGTAGGAACTTCCACTCAGGAAAACTAGGTGAAGAGGATGTCATCACTATTCCTTTAAACTGACCTAACCTACAGTAAGCATTCTGCGGTGGCCTTGAGGCCGTCTGGGCACAGCTCATTTCACCGGCACTTTCCCTGCCATCACTTTAAATCTGCTGTCACTGCTGCTCCCTGTTCCTCGTATGTGCCATGTGGTCAGTCCTCAGGCCAGCCAGCGGGAGCTCCGCTCAGCTTCTGCCTCGGAGGCTGCCTCAAGGGCTCTGACCTGGGTCCCCGTTGTGTCTCTGATGGTTATTTGCTCATTTCTCCTGATTCTTACCACCACCACCCCTTCTCCTCATTTCAAAACTAGAAAGAAATCTCTAGACCCCAGTTAATCCTGACTGACTCTAGCAACATTCAAGCCTTAACTTTGGAGAGGTTCTGAGCCAAATAAGGTTAAAAAAAATGACCCTCAGACCAATGGGAAGCTAGCGTCAGGCAAGGACGGCGAGATTTTTATGGTGGAGAAATCCAGTATGGACGCATCAGGTGAGAAACATTTCTGAATACCTCCCCTGTTGCAGGCCAAGTACCAGGCACCATCTGCAAATTCAAGATAATGAAAATATAAAGAGCGGACCTTCAAGGAACTTGCAATTTAGCTAATATGTACAAATGATACTATGTGAAAATAATTCTGTGCTATTTCACAAGTATTTCTTTTCATTCCAAAGTGAACAGCAAGCCAATTCTTTCTTGTGCAAGAGTATGTGGCACATAGGACTTCAAAATGACAGCCTTGCACTGGCTAAACTGTACTGAAAACTTCTGAGGTTCTATTTGCTGCACGAACTTTGTTGCGGTGAATGAAGTCAGCGGCCCTGTCACCAACAGAACGTGACCCCTTTTCTAGAATCGCATGTGCTCCTTCCTTATAAGTTTTTCCAGTAGCAGAGCAGAATTCCCTTCCCCGGGTTCTCAGGGAGGCGAATGCAGGGTCCCTCTCTCGCACTGAAGACCCAGCCCAGGGAGGGCTCCAGTGGGCACTCCAATGAGCTGTACCAAGATTAATCTTTAGCTGCTGTTCTCGGTTGCCAGCTGGCAATTGGGAATGTTTTCGTTTTGAAAGTTTCTCTTCATTTATCTTGTTAATATTTGATTTCCAGTGATACCATAAGGTTATGAACTCTTAATAAAGCTGGAAATAAAATTGTGATATATTTTAATATACATAAACTCCTGAAAGAACCCAAAAGTCTTACGAGTTGATGGTGCCTTTGACTGACTGACTTTTTTCAGGTTCTGTAATGGAATCATTAAATACACACGTAGGCAGAATTCTCCTTGTGATGAACACTAGTATTTTTAAGTTTTCTGTCTGGATGTTCGTTGGGTGGGAGGTGGGAAGAAGAAAAGTGATTTTATATGGGAACTGATCTCTCATATTAAAAATAGTAGTCAATGGAGAAATAGGATTGATGTAAAAATATTATCTTATACCACATTATTCAGGGAAGCGTTTGATGCTAAAATTGTAGACTATAGTTGAAATTAAATAGGGGCAGCTCTCTCCATTTACCTATGGGTAGCATGGTAACCCCTGCAGCACAGCCCTTGGAAGAGAACCAGGCAGCAGCCATCAGCTCCTAGCTTCTGACCCTTGACACCTGACCCACACTCTAGAAACTGAGCAGCCAGTCCTTCCAGTTTCCTGCTGCCCTCAGTTGCTTCTGATATTTAAAGGTCAAGTTATCATTTATTTACTTGGCCATCACTCCCAGTTAGGAGTCACCTTAAAGAGAGGAGCTGGAAAAGATAAAAGTAGAAAAGCACAAGGAGGCTGCAGAACCAAGGGAATCCGAGAAGGGAGCAGCTCATGACTGAGTTTGTCATCCACCTACCACACTTACCTGCTCGGGAAGGAGCAGGGCACGTACACTGGGTCTGGCCATGCCTCGGGGAGCAGTAAGGGGGCATTGGGGGACGGGGTGCAATGCTGAGGGTGTGGAAGGTTTTTCAGTTTTTAAAAGAAGATGAAAAGTAGACCCGTAGGTAGAAGGGATGGCAGTGTCAAATGAAGAATTTCATTTGTTTTTTTACAAAATTGAAACTTGACCTAATTTGAAAGAAAAAGGAAAATAGCCGCTGAGGAGAGAGACATTATGGTGGCTGGAGGACTGTTGTGGGGGAGGGAGATTACTAAGCCGGGTGTCATTCGAGCATTTTGAAAGAGGTACTTTTGTTTCCTTCTTTGCACTCGAGACCACGGGTATACTCAGGCATGTACTCATAATACGTTCAAGTACAAAAATACATGCTCGATTGACGATGAAATATGACAACATGGGGAAATACTTCGAAAAGTTAAAAACGCTGTAGACCTAAAAATGATTACTCACACTTTCTCACATACAGTCCTTTTGATATGGGCATATAGTCACAGTGTTTTGAGAACTGAATGATTTTTTTTTTCTTTCCCCCGTTTATCGGCCTCATGTAAACAGCAGAAAAAAAACAAAACAAAACAAAATAAAAAAATAGAAATCCATTTGCAAATTATAAACCCATCCAAGAAACAAACTTACCACAAGAAGTTCTGGTTTGGACATATCCAGAGTGGCCTTGACAAGGCTGCACCGGGCAGTGCGGTGTGGCACACATTCAGTGCCTGGCCAGTGGCCTTGTGGACTGTCCCTCTACGCCCAGCAGGCCGTTGGTGTTTGCTGACCTTGCAGCATCCTCCAGTGGGTTGGGGATAACAGGAATCAGTGCTGCTTGAGAACAAGGGTGAACTTACCCTGCGTGTGCTCAAACTCAAAGCTTTTCCAGAGCTTGACTAAGAAAGATCCCAGAATCTGGGTCTTTCCTGGGATTTTTGCCCTCTGCTGTAACATTTCATGTCCCCTTCTATCTGGATTTCCCCCCACCTGACCCATCCATCCATCAACCCCAGCACTGCCTCAGAACTTTATCAAGCACAAATCGGAGTTGTTTTAACTAGAATTTTGTTTAGCTTGGGGCAGGAGGGGCTGGTTAATTGACCTGGCCCTCTACTGCTTAAGGTTCCAAGTTCAGGATCCTAAGGGATTAGTATTTCCTCCCAGTTGCTTGGCATGCTGATCCTGGTAAGAGGTGCCTGGTGGTAGGCCTCTCATACAGATGGGATGGACTAAGACAAGAATTGGAGGACACTTACCACCCATATTCTGTACTAAAATTAAACCACAATCCTTTATCGACGTTCAATCTGCTGTGTTCAGATTTCTTCTTTGATGTAGTCTATATATAACAATTCCTGGCATATATAAATAATCAATATTTTTTATGTTGTTCAATTAATTTAAAAAGTGATGGGCATTTAGAATTTTGAAAAAATAACATAAAACTTCATACTCTTATCACTTATCTTTCATCTTTATCATTCCCTGCTTGATTCAACCCTAGATGAGTAGAATAATTCTTTATTTGCTTCCTTCATCTTCTGTGGAATGGCCCTAGCACTTTGGATAGTTTGGCTTCAAAAGTTCATTCAAAAGTTTCTTCACCCCAGTGATGGAGAGCGATAGCCTATTAAAGAATAGTTTCATAGGCAAGACGGCCTTATTTTGCCCTCCTGCTGGAGAGAAGGGAAAAACTTTTATCTTCATTTTATATATTCATTGATTTTTTTAAAATTTTTAAACTTCTTACCTCTACTGATTAGCATTAATAGCTGAGTTTTATAAGAGCCAAAGTTTAATAATAATTATTTCCCTTGCCATGGCTCAAGATCCATCATAAGCTTGTTTCAATAGGGCTGTTTATTTGGATTTTAAGAGAACATGTATATTTTACCATAGAACATTAGTTTTAATAGAGTTACACCAAAAACTTAATAACATTTCCAAGTAGAATAAACCATGGGTTTCTTTATGGCCACTGTGGGCACGTACCTAGTTGCCAACCCCTGCCCCACCCCCTGAGCTAGGAGGAGGGCACCCCAGCACAGTACCCTCTGATGCTTAAACTTACCCAACCTTGGCATCAATCCAAATGCAAGAATCTTGCCAGCTAAGGTTTTGAAATGACTCTGTCAGTGACATGACTTGTTGAAAATTTAATATGTTTTAAAAATATGTATAGGGAAGCGGGTGTGGCTCAATCGATGGAGCCCCCGTTTACCATGTGGGAGGCCCCGGGTTCGCTTCCCGGGGCCTCCTTGTGAGGGCAGGCCGGCCCGCACGGC
>JAQZBX010032673.1:0-25754 GCA_029593785.1 Cabassous unicinctus
AGAACAATAAAATTGGCTGACTCTGCCCCCTCTGGAGCCAAGCCTCAGTGTCACCGGGCTGCTGGGTAAATCAGGCTTCCTCAGTAGATACACCTCTCCCCTCAGCGTGGTGCTGCTTCAAGCTGGCTTATCTGCTCCCCAAAGGTATAAGGGGTTCCAGGCAGCCAAATCCACAGAAAGGAAACCCCTCTCAACCCTTTGCCAAAACCCTCCCACTCTCGGAGAACGCTCCCTCTCACTGGGTTGCTGGCAGGAGTCGTGGCTCAAACCAGCTTTTTTCCCTGAGGGTTGGGCTCAGCCGTCTGTGTTAACCACCACAGGCAGGATTAAAACTCACGAATCTCTCCCGAGGAATCCACGCCATCGCTCTCCCTCCAGATAGATGTCCCCAAGTTTCTCGCTCTATGTGCCCACAGCACAGACCCCTGGGCAGGACCCTGTCCCCGATCAGCCATCCTCAGATAACGAGTCAATGAGTGCCCTCCTAAATCGATGCCATCTTGCCTCTTCTCCTGATCCATTGATTTTATTTTCCAACTAGAGTTTTTTAAAATTGGAATTTGTTTAGTTTGTGGCAAAAAGATCGAGAAATGTAATCATGTTTAAGGTTGGATTAAATCTGCTTTGACAAGACATTATTAGAGATTCTTTTTAGGAATGTCTTGATATCTGTACTAAATGATATAAAGGAAATTAAGCTGAATTCATACATCAATAAAACTCTGAAAATTGATAAATAGTTGATGTTTTATTTCAAAAACTCAGTAAATATGGAAGCAAGGAAAAGGAATTATGTTTAGGGCAATTTAGAAATCTGAAAATGATTCCTATGCATGTCTTAAGAATGTTATTTAAATATGAATGCATTTGCCATCTGACACAAGCATTTCATACTATCACAATACTATTTGAAAGGTGCTGTCTTCAAGAAAAAGTTTGGGGAACAGATTTGACTCCCTAATTTAGCAACATGATACCACTAATTTATTTAACACTACATTATATAAAACAATTTTAGATATATGAGAATATCAAAATGGCAAAGTATTTCCAAAAGTATTCTTTCAAGCCCTACTCATATGCAAAGTTGTCATCAGGGTAGCCTGTTGTGAGAGAGGGCAGGAGAAAGGAAGGAAAAATGGAGGTTGAACTAGGCGTTAATAATTACCCTCTTTTCAATGTATCCTGCCACCCCTTTTTCATCCATAACAAATCTGCTTTTTATCTCTTATTAAATGGAATTCTGAATAACATTTCATTTGTAAAAAAAAAAATGATCTTGCTATTTAAAAGAGTTTAAAATCTGCTATCTTCTGAGCTAGATATATAATGAAGTATACTTAACGTAATTATAGAGATGAATAACCTGAATCCAAAGAAGTTAGGTAATATGCATACAGTTACACAATTATTAAATGTAAGAACAATTTGTGAAGCCTAAATCACTGACTTTACTTTCAGTGCCTGGCTAACTACCAGTTTAAAGAACCACCTGTTACCTGAAAATATGGTAGTAAAGAGGCAGAAATCTGGAGCCAGAAGATCAGGGTTTGAGTCCAGGATTTGATAGTTCTTTGCTCTGTGACCCCTGTGATATTTGCTTCCTCAACTGCAAAAGACAGTAATTCAAGTTCTTATTTCTTGGGGCTCTTGGGAAGTATAAATGAACCAATGAATGTAAAGCCAACACAAGGGGTGTTCAAGGGCCAGCCTGCCTCTGCTTCTGGTCTATTTGGCTTATGTCAGAGGTACGAGGACTTTGGTAGAATATAGATATTGTAATATAGTAGATACCATTCTGTAAGTATCTCGTATTTCCCTCTGATCACCCAGAACATTCTTACAATAAAACATTTTTGAATGATTGACTGAATATGAAGCATAACATATAATAGCAAGGGCAGAGAGAACAAATCTTTATCATGTTTCCAACATTACTCCTTTAAATCCAAATTATACTAGGCTAAGAGAGAATGACCTTTATTTGTGAAGGATCCCTGTCTGATAATCATTAAGTTACCATTTAACTAAATGTGTTCCATAGAAAACTACTTTTGGGTGAAGGTCTATGAAAAAAGACTCCTATTGTGAAATGGCTTTGGGAAATGGTGCAATGCCTAGGACCTTCGAGGAAACTTGCTTGTACCTTGCTCATTTAGCTCTCTCAGAAATCCTGCCTCAAAAAATTGGTTTAATCCTGTGTCTCACTTTTTGTGAACCACAGAATCCTCTTTCACAGAATTCTATTTAACTCCTGACAAAACTAGTGCTCCATGGAACACATATTGAGAAACTCTTCCTTAAGCCATGGGTAGCATTAAAATACCTATGTCAATGTTCAAATAAATGTACATTTTCCATAGAATCTCATTCTTTCCACAAAGATTACGAGAGAGATTTAGCTTTCATTCAAAATAAGATCCACTAGAAGAATGAATACTCTATGCTTTTATACACTTAAATTGATGCTATTTTATTACCTTTACTTTTGATATATCCTGCATTTGGCAATATTTGATAGTAGTTCAAGGCTTTCTTCAAACCTCACCACAGGTATGTAGTTTTAAAATGAACCCTGGAGGGTTCAGAGATGTGCCTATGTACATTGTGATTGAAATCACAGATGGAATTCAATTCCTCATTTTGCCTGACTTGTTCGGTCCCAGACTCTTTTGCCAGTAAAAATCTGTTTATGTGATAAGGAGTCTGCTCTAAATATATAAAAATAAAATTACTCTCAAACTCATTAGACAATTGGCCTATAGCATAATGCATCTCAGAATTAACATTCATTTTTGAAACCTAAATGGTTTAACTTATTGCTACACCAGCTCTTTATTTCATGGACTATAAAATTCACGAAATATTGAGCTTCATGGGCTATGAAATAAAAGCCTGTAAAAGTGTCTTGGAATGTGTAATTATCTGCTAGATTGGGCATTTTTACTAAACTCATAATAAAATACATTGAGTTTTTCTCTTGCAATCACTTGATACCAAAAACAGGGGAATCTAATTGGAAAATAGATAAGGCCATCATGATATGCAAATAAAACAAATGAATGGCAATTAATAGCAAGACCACATCCTTCTAAAATTATTCGGTACAATTAGGTTTTCTTAAACTGCTTTTACACCTGTTTCAAAATTCCCAAAAATTAGTAAACAGGTTTAATTACAGAAAATAAAACAAAATCACTACCACCAATGGTCTAAATCTGATACTTGACAGTTTTAGTACTTATTTTACTTCCTCTTCAAAATGGACTGAGAAATTGCCTGGAGTATTTAAATGTATCTTTCATTGAGCTACAAGATGACTCTTTTTTTCTCTCCTGGATTACAGATTTACAACTACAATAGCCTCAAGGGGAAAAAATCATTTGACGAGATCCTAACTTATTTCTTCCCATAACCACATCCAATTTTAGGTTTTGTTACTGTTCAGTTGCAATGTGTTGGACCAAAAATAGTGATGAAGTTCTCATGTAATGCCCTAATGACTTTAGATTCCTAACACATTTTCTTTCTTATACACTATTCAGGTGTACATTCAGTAAATGCCATGGGTCCTGGCTGTCAACCAGGTATTTCCCTGAACACATACTGGCTGAAAGTTGACCTTCTTTTATCTCTCACTATAAAGCTGCTTGTCAACCTTTACCTGAAGTCTTTATTTCAAAATTCTTTTAAAATTTGCCCAAAATTTAAAATATACTTATTTTAAACATTTGACTTATATCCCTCTTTGTCCATTTTGGCCAACAGACTGATTCAAATTATTCAGATATCTCAATATTTGTTTATGATTACATATAGCAAATACATTTATAGGCGAGTTTTATTTCACTCTATGTTGGTTGTTTTCCTGCTAGTTGTCTTCAATATCTCTTTTTACTATAATTATTGAAATAGGACAACTGTTAGTTGCCCTATAATAACAGTTTCTCTTCTTTCATAACAGAAGCCTTGTTTATTTTACTGGGCACATAGCAATGATACACACTGAATTTCCCAGCCACTCTTGAAGCTTTGTGTAGCTCCTTGACTTATTCTTACCAAATATCTCATGATAGGTCCTGGGAACTCTCCTTAAAGAAAGTTTCTGTGTGTGTTTACCTCTTTTCTTTTCCATCTGTTAAATCAACTAGTCAAGCAGTTCCTAACCAGCAGCATAGCTCCTAGGCTGATTTACCACACTTTCATAAATTAGTTCTGTATGAAAATAATTACCCCTATTATATTTGGACAGCTGGTCTATACTGAGCACATGGCAACAGCATAAGCTTCATGCTTACATCAGTGTCAGTTCCCCTCCTTTCCCACCAAGTCCATGAGGACAATGCAGAGCAGACTCAGGTTGATGCTTTGAAACTAGGTTGGTTTCAAATATGAGGAACACTGAAGTTACAAAGCTCTTAATCTTATAAGGGGGCTGTTGGTAAACATGTTCAACATTTGTGGTCAAAGAAAGTAGTATCTTATCACTCTAGAATGTAAGCACATCTCTGTCATGAATAGAAGAGAAACTTTCCTATGCTGTAATGTCTCCTGGGAGCAGAGATGTATTTGGGGAGAAGAGATGTCTCTAAATCTCTCTGCAGGGAGTCTCTGTTTTATCTTTCCAGGTATTTCTGCATGTAAAATCATTCCTAAATTCAAATGAGGCTGAGTCCCTGAGGTTGTCCTTGAACTGAGCTACCATAGAAGCTCTGGCTACTTACCTCTCAACTTTTATGCCTGAGGACACAACTTCTACTCTGTTGTAGTCATTTTTATTTTGAGTTGCATTTATTCAAAGTGGAAACTAATCCTTAATAATACAATTTTTTCCTTCTTTAAAAATGTTAAAATAATATAGTCTATTTTCAATGAATTTTCAACATACAGAAAATATAAAAAAGAAGTTACCTAAATTAATATATATAGAAATAACACTTTAAAAATTCATCTAATCAATGTTATAAACAATATTGCAATGCTATACTTTTAAATAAATATTTGTCTTTATTTCTTATTATTTTCCTAGTAGAGTAATTGAGAATCAAATTATTATGGTAAAAAAGTCTTAAGACTCTTGAATCAAAAGGTCAAATTTTTTTTCTTGAAATGAATTTTAAACATGCCTAATAAGAGTGAATGAAATGGACTTCTTGCAAAACATTTTCTGTTTTAAGTTGTTTTATTTTATTACTAATGAATTTGGACAAATTTATGTGCTTAGTACCTGCTTGCATTTTTGCTGAACATTGATATTTTAATTTTTTGTAAATTTGTTTACTGGGATTTGTGGATGAGTCTATTTACTTTTTCTCTTTGCAATTAGTTTGGGTGATGTCATTCTGCCCAATGGAATGAAGGCAAAATTGACTTAAGTGACTTTCAGGCTTGAACTATAACAACCCCAGCATAGTCCCCCACTTCTTCTCTAAAAATATCATTTAACGTTTGAGCAGCTTGTGGAGGAAAACTGATATCAGAGACTGGAAAGTTGGAGACCTGTGTTATTTCGTAGTAAATCATATGGTACAGACATTGCCTGAAATTACTTAAAAAGAAATAAACATACTGAATGAGGCTGTATTCCTGGGAGAAGAAGATGAAAACAAAGTGTTACTAGTGTGTATTGTTGTTCTTAGATGCAGTAAGTATTGGCTGCAATAAGTTTGAAAAGAAAGAGAAAGGAATAGACCAAAAATAAGGCAAGAACCTAAGTTAGAACTTCAGATATGGTGACTACCATTTTGAACCAAGCGGCAGCAAAGGAGACAAAAATCCAATTCATTTTTAAGAAAATTGTACTGCCAATAAAATGATCCTGTAATTTTTTCAAAAACCCTAAATCAACTGGACAGCAGAAGTCATCTGAAAACCTGTGTAAACCCCCAAAAATGTTTGCTGTCCAATTCCTACATCATATGAGATCTTGGAGAATAATGGACAAGGAAGAACTTCCCAGAAGGTGGAGCTATGATCCAAGATGAAAAATGGGAAAAGGTCAGAGTTTAATTCCAGAATTTCCCAGGGAATGGGCTTTCCAAAAGGGCTACCCCTTAGGATGAATTATAGTTTTATAATATTTGTATATCTTCCATTTGTCAACTTTTGGAATGCAAGTATTTATTATCTTAACCTGTGTCTGATGTTCCACTGAATACTGAATGGAGGGTGGGCAGATAATTGCCTTTTAAGTACATAGGTCACCAGACAACAAGAAGCCACATTAACACTGATTAAAAGGTTAAACACCATTAAGAATCTTTGACTTTGAGTCAATGCAGTGATAGAATGGGACTTGGATTGTCTAACTTTGGCAGTGGGTAAGTGTGTACTACTTGTAGAATCAAATGAACAATGAATTGCATATGTGGGGACCAAGGAGTAAAGAATGTAAAATGGGCAAGAGTGACATATAGCACACCCAAACTTGTCCAATTAAATTTCCTGTTCCATCTTTTCCCTCCCATTATCCATGCACCAGCTATCCAGAGAGGATTTCCAGGATTTAGTGGAATATGCGGAAACAAAATAGAAGTATCTTGGGGCAATGTATGATTTGTGAAGCGAAATGTCCTCCACCACCACCACAACCACCAATTGCATCAAACATTAAATGAATGAGGGATAAACCTTCATATTGATAAGCCTCTAAGGTCTGGATGTTTTGCATTTTGAAACTGGTGTAACTTGTGATAGTATGACAACCCCTTAGCCACGATTACAATCAGTATGGAATCACAGACTAGATGATTTCTTCTTCCATGGAAAGCAAAAATCGAATATACAGTTTGCATTTAGCCCATTGGGAGGATTTTCCTTTTTTTTTTTCTATCTCCAAAATGGCTGTAAAGCATCAGTCATTCCCTTGTGCCAGGTGCCAGCACACCAGGTAGTACCAGCATTTAACTAAGCCTGAAATGTGTCCTCATCTGTTAACTCATCATAGAGAACTCTTTATAAAGTGATAGGTATTATCTGAAGGGGAGTTGTAAAGAGGTAGACATTGACATCAAGGGAGTCTGAACCAACTGATCAAACTATTTACTTGTACTTTCCAGTAGTGCTCAGGCACAGTATGGTTCGTATTATTTTCCTTTAATGATGGGTTGCTGCTACATATGCCCACTCTTAAGAATTAGCAGATCAGATTACACAAAGTTCATGGTAACTATCTAATGTCCTTCAATCACTTGGTCTCTCATGGCCTGGGGTTACATTTCTATCAGGACCTAATAACACACCAGGACTTTTGTTTTCAAATGGAGAATGATTAAGGTAGATGAAACGGCCTTGCTCCAAACCCTAATGATTTTCACAACAGAGACCTGAATTCCCTTGACTCAAGGAGCTTCTTTTGTGAACCGGTTTGTGTTTGGAAATTGGGTAAGAGCTCCTGAATTCTCACTGTGTTGACATGAGTCAGATTTCTGCAAATAGTCCTGTGATTGGCTTCCACTCTTTTAAATATCTAGAGTAACTAAGACCAATTAGATACAATCAATCAGAGCTTTGTGGCTCAAAACAACCTAATCATTACTATGTAACTCTAGCTTTTATGGTAGCTGTATCCTCCTTGTCACTAATGGTGAAGCACTTCCCATATCCTCTACCACTTTGAGAATTCATTATTCCCATCAAAATCAGATAAAAATATCTGTGTCAGAATCTCCCACAGTTATCAAACTGACAAGGACCATCCCAACAGAGCTTTTTACCTATGCTGTGATTCCTCATCAAAGTAAATTTCTTAATGCTTTTGTTAAGGTAATATATTCTTAACTGTCTTGTAGGAATGTTGTTAAACCATTTCCATTATATACCCACTCCAACAGGCTCTGTACAATCACATTGTATGTGTTCTCTGTAACTAAAGAAGATAAGACTTTAATTTAAAGTCACCATAGAAACTTTTTTATTTCTCATCTGTGTTTTGAATTGGGAGTTTAGAAATTCAGAAACTGATATTTTTGTTTTTTTGTAAACTGTCCAAGATAGTCACCCGACAATTGTGTAAGCACCATTTTCACCATAACAAGAGTCTCAGCAACTTAATCACCTTAAGTTTTTCACCTTACCTACACCCCATCCTGTAGGTCCAATGGGAATATTTCATGTACTGCTGGTATCCTGTTTCTAAAAATGCTTATCTGTGCAAATAGGTGCCCAATCTGCCTGAGAATCACAATTTAGGGCTTGTTGTCTTTTCCCACCACAATAATGGTACCAATTACTTTATAAGGTAGGGTCCTAACAAAATAAATGATGGGACATCATAATGGCTGAAGAGGTTTGGGCAGGGTTAAGAAAAGAAACAAGGATTGTTGAGGACACCAAGGGACTAGCAACAGTAAGAGGCTATTATAAAACCTAGACTTGAAGAAAAAGAGTAAAGAATTTTGTCACCAGAGGTTTTGAGTAATGAAGCCATGGAGGAAAAGCCCACCATCAGGATCTGTAGCCATAGCAACCAGAGAGAAACCATGGCAAGGCAGGGAGAAAATGGGGAAAAGGATAGTGCCTGGGTCTCCCTCTACCCATTCTCTGATGTAATTGAGGTGATTGAATGAAACCAAATACATTTCAGAAAACAAGAGCCATAGATCTCTGACCACAGAGGTCAAATTCCAGGGACAGAGACAGTAGGGAGAAGTGTGGGAAATGAATCTAAGGATGACAAAGAATAATGAGAATCCTTTATTCTTTTCCCTAAATTATTAGCATGAAAACCCTAAATATTAAAAATCCCATTTGTTATCTATATTTTGGTAAAACGGTTCCTCCCATTTGAAATGCCTTTTACTTTTTTTGATAAACATGCATTCCATGCACTCTGTATTGACTCAAAAAAAAAAAAAACAATAATTTTTCCTAGAGATTATTGATTATTATAGTTTCATAAAATCTTTTATTATCTGGTAATGTAAATGCCAAAAATGTCTTTGGATATTTCACCTTTATATTCTTCCAGCTGTATACTATAATTATTTTTCCATGATCTGTCCTCTTCTACATAGATAATGCCTTTGGATGTTATATTTTAAAAACCTATACATTATGAAAACTTAGATATTCCCATACCCCATCAGCTGATGGACATAAATCATTACCTTTGCATAGAATTTTCAAAAAAATGCATGTTTTCATCTGCTACATGAAAAGGATGTTTGCTATCCAATACAATGATTTAATTATATCAGGGAATCTCAGCCATGCTCATGAGTAATGTACCACTCTGGTCTACTCATAGATGCCTGCAGTCCATGAAGTCATAGAAAATGAGTAATGAAGCCTTGGAGGAAAAGCCCACCATCAACAGGCAAGAAAGAATAAGAGCTATGCAATTTAGTGAGGATGAGGCTCAGAATATTGCAATTTTTAAATATAGTGAATCAATTAACTAGCCCTCGAATAATAATCAGAGAACATTGAATTAGGAGGGAATTGTCCTGGTCAAGTCACACATTTTACATACAGTCAAGCTATGTATGTACTATTTCAAGGATTTTCTTAGAGTTCTACTGTGGCAGCACTAAAGGACAAGGAGAACTTCTATCTCACCAAAATAAACACTCATTCCACAGTATTTTGTCCAATTTCTCATTTTATAGATGAAAACATTTCATCATGAATAGTATGGCTTCCTCAAGATTACACAATATTAATAACAGTTCTGGTACTAGCATCATTTGTATTTACCAATGGCTAGACCTTTCAATTAACAAAAATGAATGTTCATTTTAACCATTAGGTAACACTTATCTAAACTGCTAAAAACTATTCTGTTTAAATTATGCCTAATAATTTTTCTTCATAATAATTAACAAATTTCAAATTTCATTATGTTTGAGGATTTTTTCCTTCTGTTGCTTTAAGTCACCATCTTACATCCAGTTATTTTTCTCCCACTAAGTTTAATTTGACTTGAAGTTATATTCTGCTTTTGACTTTGAAGATGTGGGAAGTTTCTGGTGAGAACTAACCACAAGGTTGTCATTTCAGAATAAGCCTAAAGAATTTATAGGGTCATTTCCTTGAATCTTCAAAATAAAGTACAAGTTACTGCTCTTTTGCTACAAAAAGTATAAGGAAGAATACAAGTAAAGGGAAGTCTTATTAATCTATCTATCATTGAAAATGAGTCTAGATAGGATAAGCTGATCATATAAATTTGAATAATGGTAATATTTTGCCACCAGCTTCCAGAAGACACTCTTATTACTTATGACAAACAGGGCACTTACTTGAAATCTGAATTCTACAATACAGAGGTAATCTACTAAAAGTGAAATACAGATATTATCTTTTCCAAATAGAATAGTTTTTCTAGCAAGTTTCTTCAGAAATAGGACATAAGGATTAAAGAAATTGTGTTTTATAAAGCATTTCAAGCTTTATACATCTCACCAACTAGTATTATGTTCATATTATTAGATTTTGTTATTTTGTCATTATAATAAGATAGTACTAATGTACAAAAATTAGTTCTTAAAAATAATTCATCTGATGACTACTTGTGAATGTCCATTCAATTTCATTTCTTGATCAAAATTTTTATAATGTCAACACCATGGTAACAATTACATTGCTTAACAACAATTAAGAATTAAATAAAGGTTGTATGAAGATTATTTTATTTTGAAGCAGAAAATTTGGGTGTCTATTATTTCACAAGTATAATTTTCCCAGTACTTAAAAATCTGCTAGTAGAAAATGAGGTACTTACTGACTTTCTTAACTCTAAGTGATAATGCCTTCATTTTACAGTAGAGATTAAGTTAGTAACTTGGACACTGTCTAATAGATACTATTGTGGATTCAAGATTAACACACACCTCTTTCCAATCACTATAGCATACTTTCAGAAGCTTTGCATGTCCAGAACATTAATTTCACTGACTGCCTTGCCCAGTAATTGCAGTTGTTAAATTGTGCCAGTACAGTCTTGGACATTTTGCTTGTTACCTGGATAGTGCAGTTTCACTTTTAAACTTAACTAATAAATATCTGTCTTTGGTAACATGTGTAATAAAATTAATGTGTTTTTCCAAAGGGACATGTAAACTGGCTTGAACGATTTTAATGTGCTTTTTATTCATCTTACATTGTGCGGTACATCTGAGTCATTTAAAAAATCTAGGTAGGGATTAACAGTACTCTGCATAGACACAGGTTTGGGGTTTTGTGGTATTTCATCAATACCTTGAATCAATTTCCCTGTGTTCACGTGTAATCAATAGGGGGACCCACCATAGCCTTTGTGTTTTGGGTCAAACCTTTACATAATACTTATATAAGAGGATATCTTACAATTTTCTTTAAAAAAAAAAAAATGTCTTGTGGTGCATCATATGACATTATTAACCTTCTTTTATCATTCTTTTCTCTCACAGCTATCATGTTGAAATTCCCATGATATATTAGATATTCATGATGTATAAAAGAATGAACACATTTGTTCCAGAGTCTATTTATTTTTAATCTGACCTTGTTCACATGTCCCTAAAAAACTTGAAGAAGAAAGTTAAAACTATTTTACCATTTAAGTGTAAGTTAGTTTTATAGGGTTCCTTAAACCACCTGTGAATAAATTGGAAAGAAATTTTAGGTCATTCAACTTTAAATCTGATAGATTAGAAATAAGAATATGCAAGGAACAAAGAGACAGAAACATAGAATATTGTGTCGATCGACCTCAGAAACCTACTAAGACAAAACTCCATTGTGAAACACTTTGTTTCTAGGCCACCAGCTTTTTTTTTTTTAACAAATCAATTTTATTGCTACATATTAATAAACTATAAATCCATCCAAAGTACACAATCAGTGGTATTTGATGTAATCCCATATGTGTGCATTCATCACTTCAATCATTCATAGAGCACTTTCATTATTTTAATAATAATAATAATAAAAACAAAAAACAAAACTCATCTCTCAATCTCTCTATGCTTCCCCTGCCATACATAGCTGCTATTCTTTTTCCTTCTCTCGCGTATATTCATATTTATATTTTGCAAAAAGTCTTATATATCACCCATATTTGTGTTTTACATGAGGTTTTGCTGTCTTAAACAGTCCCGCGTTACAATTTTTCTTTCCTTCTAGTAAATATACATGACCTTAGACTTTCCCTTTCAACCACTGTCATTCCCAGATAATAGCTCTGCTAGTTTCAAACACCAAAATGTGTTGTCACCATTTCTATTCACTTCGAAAGATTTACAAACAACATTGTTACCAATTCTGCAGATTAACCCTCAGCATTCCATTCTCTACCCTCCTATGTTCTGGCGAACTATATTCAAATTATTAACTCCATGAGTTACACAATATATTTAGTTTACAATAGCACACTCATACAGTATTTGTCCTTTTGTGTCTGGTTTACTTCACTCAGTTTAATGTCCTCCAAATTCATCCATGCTGTCATATGCTTCACCACTTCATTTCTTCTTACCGCTGCATAGTACTCCATCATGTGTATACACCACAATTGTTTATCCATCCATCAGTTGATGGACACCTGGGTTGCTTCCAACTTTTGGCAATCATGAATAATGCCTGTGATGGTTAGGCTAATGTGTCACCTTGGCCAGGTTATTGTGTCCAGGTGTTTGGTCCAGCAAACACAGAGCTAATTGTAATACAAGAGCATTTATGGGCTTCGAGCACCAGTGAGTTTACTGAGTGGATGGCTGATTACATCTGCATCAATCAGGGAGATTGCATCAGCAATGGATGATGCTTTTATTCAATCAGTTGAATGCCTTAAAAGGGGAAGTGATTTCAACATTCGGAGAGAATTTCCCAGCTCGTCTTTGCACAGCAAACTTCTCCCAGAAACTCAACAAGGACCTTTCATTGGACTTTCATCGGAGCCCCTGGTTTGCAGGCTGCCTGCGGAACCTGGACTTGTGCATTCCCAAGGTTGCATGAGAGACTCATAAAATCTCATATTATTGACAGACATCTCCTGCTGATTCTGTTTCCCAAGAGAACCCTGACTAATACAGATTGGTACCAGGAGTGGTTCTTGAGGAACAGAGTCTTAAACATTGGAGGTCTGAGGTGGTTCTATGAATTTTGCAATTGGTTCTCTACTCCAATTGAACACAAAGGTACTAATGAGTCCCTTTCCAATAATGAAGAGTTTGCTAACAGTCCATGGCATGAGCTGGCAATAGAGATAAAAAATAGCATCACTGGATTCCCCTACTTCCATGCTTATAAGAAGCAAGGATCTGGGTGACAGTGTTTTCAACACCTTAACAGAATTTTGTGGAGTCAAAAGGTATAATGATGTTGGCTGGCTCCTCCTAGATACTCTGGATACAGTTATAAAAGAAAGAAATGAGCTAAAGGCTTCAAATTTGATACTTAAATACCACATGAATGATATGAAAGTTGCTATGTGTGCCCTGAAAGAAAACCTTGTCTCCTGTGGCCACAGACTTGAGATATCTGAGAATCAAACCCAGAATCTGATTGTATGAGTAGCAGAATTACAGAGGAAATTAAAATCTCAACCCCGCAGGGTTTCTGCAATTAAACTGAAGGAACTGATTGGAAAGGAGTAGAACTCTGAGGATTGGGATGGAGACATATGGGATGATGATAGTACTGGTGGGGACGTTAGAACCCTAAATTCTGCTGAGACTTTACCAGATAACCTGCAATGGCCTGCCCTGTGGAGATCACATCTTGTCAACCTAGTATCATCCAGCTTTCAGCCTGCCCCAGGGATTCTAGACCTCCTCCCAGCCTGAGGCAGGTACCAGCCAAATTCCAGCACGCACTGCCCAACCTCCAGTCTGTCCTGAGGAATCTGCCTTCCAACCACTGCCTGAAAATATAAATCCTGTCTCACCAGAAGAAAATGCAGACAAATGCTCTGAGGTCAGTGGCTTGCAAGACATTTCTAATCTTTCTCCTTACCCACCCCCATCACCCTTCTTGTCTTCAAGACCTATTACTAGACTAAAATCACAACAAACCCCCAAAGGTGAAACACAAAGCTTGACCCATGAGGAAGTACGCTACACTCTGAAAGACCTGCATGAGTTTTCCAAATTATATAGACAGAAATCAGGGGAGTATGTGTGGGAATGGATACTAAGGGTATGGGATAATGATGGAAGGAATATAAAGTTGGATTAGACTGAGTTTATTGATATGGGCACACTAAGCAGAAATTCTGGATTCAACACTGTAGCTCGAGGGGTAAGAAAGGGCTCAAACAGTTTGTTTGGGTGGCTGACTGAAACATGGACCAAACGATGGCCTAGCATGTCTGAGTTTGAGAAGCCTGATTTGCCCTGGTATACAGTACATGAAGGGATTCAAAGACTTAGAGAGAATGGAATGCTAGAATGGATTTGCCTTTTGATATCTACTCACTGACCCCAGGAATGTCCAGAGGACACACCTATAACCAGGACTGTGAGGAATAAATTTCTAAGACTAACCCCATCTCTTCTGAAGAGTTCTGTGGTTGCTCTTCTCTGTAGTCCAGATATTACTGTAGGGAGGGCTGTAATGCAATTAGAATCCTTAAACATTATGGGAATGATCGGATCTCGGTCTGGCAAAAGTCCATTATCAGCAGTTAATCACCAAAGGAAAGGTGGGCAATGAAAGCCAGATTCAAAGCAGCACTCAGAATAGTCTGAGTCGCATAGAGTTATGGCGTTGGCTAATAGATCATGGGATACCGAGATGTGAAGTACATAGGCAGTCTACAAAATTTCTTCTGGATCTGTATAAGCAGAAGAGTTCTAGGTTGAGTGAACAAAACCCTAACTCAAATTACAGATGCAGAGAATCATGGCCCCTTAATCAATTCCCAGACTTGAGACAGTTTACAGACCCAGAGCCCGTTGAAGGAGGGGAAGGCCAGGTCCCCTTGGGGAACGATCCTGTTTAAAGTACCAAAACTTTACAATTAAACTTCCTCCCACATTTCCCCAGGGAAACCTACGGCCTTTTGCCAGAGTAACTGTGCATTGGGGAAAAGGAAATGATCAGACATTTCAGGGATTATTAGACACTGGCTCAGAAGTGACATTAATTCCAGGAGACCCAAAATGTCACTGTGGTCCACAAGTCAGAATAGGGGTTATGGAGGTCAGGTGATTGATGGAGTTTTAGCTCAGGTCTGTCTCACAGTGGGTCCAGTGGGTCCCCAGACCCATTCTGTGGTTATTTCCCCAGTTACAGAATGCATAATTGGAATAGACATACTTAGTAACTGGCAGAATCCCCACATGGGATCCCTGACTTGTGGAGTGAGGGCTTTTATGCTTTTATGGTTGGAAAGGCCAAGTAGAAGCCAACAGAAACCCCCTACCTAGCAAAATAGTAAATTAAAGGCAATACCGGATTCCTGGAGGGATTGCAGAGATTAGTGCCACCATCAAGGACTTAAGGATGCAGGGGTGGTGATTCCCACCACATCCCCATTCAACTCTCCTATTTGGCCTGTACAGAAAACAGATCTTGGAGGATGACAGTAGATTATCATAAACTTAACCGGGTGGTGACTCCAATTGCAGCTGCTCTCCCAGATGTGGTGTATTAGTCAGCCAAAGGGTGCTAATGTGAAATACCAAAAATGGGTTGGTCTTTATAAAGGGTATTTATTTGGGGTAAAAGCCTACAGTTACCAGGCCACAAAGCATAAGTTTCTTCCCTCACCAAAATCCATTGTCACTTGTTGGAGCAAGACAGCTGCCGACATTTGCCCAGGGTTCAGGCTTCTTGGGTTCTTCTCTTCCCAGGGCTGCGTTTCTCTCCGGACTTAGTTCCTGGTTCCTCCACAAGGCCAGCTGTAGGCGATCAGGCTAACGGCTTGCTTCTCTTCTCCTGGGACCTTCTTACCAACATCAAAACTGCTTCTCAAAGACTGCTTCAACTCTGCTCTTTGCCTTGCCTTTTATATTCGATTCCCCACCCATCAAGGGGTGGGGCTCAACACCCTACTGAGTGGCCCAGTCAATGCGCTAATCATAACTTAATCATGCCCAGATTAACAGATCCGTTTACAAGCATGATCCAATTATATTTTTGGAATTCATAATTACATCAAACTGCCCAACTGTAACGTGGTATCATTGCTTGAGCAAATTAACACTTCCCCTGGTACCTGGTATGCAGCTCTTGATCTGGCAAATGCTTTTTTCGCCATTGTCATTAATAAGGACCACCAGAAACAGTTTACTTTCAGCTGGCAAGACCAGCAGTATACCTTCACTGTCCTGCCTCAGAGGTATATCAACTCTCCATCCCTGTGTCATAATATTGTCCGCAGGGACCTTGATCAACTCTCTCTCCCACGAGACATCACACTGGTCTGTTATATTGATGATATCATGTTGATAGGATCTACTGAGCAAGAAGCAGCAAAGACTCTAGATTTCTTGCTAAACCATTTGCATGAGAGAGGATGGGAGATAAATCCAACAAAAATACAGGGGCTTTCCACCTCAGTTAAGTTTCTAGGTGTCCAGTGGTATGGGGCATGTCAAGATATCCCTTCTAAAGTAAAGGATAAGCTGTTGCATCTGGCCCCTCCTATGACCTAAAAAGAGGCACAATGCTTAGTCAGCCTCTTTGTATTTTGGAGACAACAGATACCTCATTTGGGTGGGCTGCTCAGGCCCATTTACCGAGTGACCAGAAAAGCTGCTAGTTTTGATTGGGGACCAGAACAAGAGGAGGCCCTGCAAGAGGTCCAGGCTGCTGTGCAAGCTGCACTACCACTTGGACCATATGATCCAGCAGATCCAATTGTGCTGGAAGTTTCAGTGGCAAATAGAGATGCTGTCTGGAGCCTTTGGCAGGCCCCTATAGGGGAATCACAACACAGACTCTAAGGATTTTGGAGCAAAGCCTTGCCATCCTCTGCAGATAACTACTCCCCTTTTGAGAAACAGCTTTTGTCTTACTACTGGGCCTTAGTAGACACTGAACGCTTAACCATGGGCCATCAATTTACCATTGAGACCTGACTTGCCTGTCATGAGCTGGTTATTGCTGATCCACCAAACCATAAAATTGGGCATGAACAGCAGCACTCCATAATAAAGTGGAAGGGTATATACGAGATAGGGATCGAGCAGGTCCTGAAGGCACAAGTAGGTTACATGAGGATGTACCCCAAATGCCCATGGTCACCACCCCTGCCATGTTTCCTTCCCTTCCCCAGCCCACAGCTTTGGGCTACTGGGGAGTCACTTACAATCAGTTGACTAAGGATGAGAAAACTCAGGCCTGGTTTACAGATGGTTCTGCACGATATGCAGGTACTACCCAAAAGTGGACAGCTGCAGTACTGCTGCCGATTTCTGGGACATCCTTGAAGGATAGTGGTGAGGGCAAATCCTTCCAGTGGGCAAAACTTTGAGCAGTGCACCTGGTTGTTCATTTTGCTTGGAAGAAGAAATGGCCAGACGAGCATCAGTACACTGATTCATGGGCTGTTGCCAATGGTTTGGCTGGATGGTCAGGGACTTGGAAGGAGCATGACTGGAAAATTGGTGACAAGGAGGTCTGGGGAAGAGGTATGTGGGTAGGCCTTTCTGAGTGGGCAAAAAACATGAACATATTTTTGTCCCATGTGAATGCTCACCGAAGGGTGACTTCATCAGAGGAAGATTTCAATAATCAGGTGGATAAGATGACCCACTCTGTGGCTATTGCTCAGCCTCTTTCCCCAGCCACTCCTGTCATTGCCCAATGGGCTCATGAACTAAGTGCCTATGAAGGTAGGTTTGGAGGTTATGCATGGGCTCAGCAACATGGACTTCCCCTCACCAAGGCTGACTTGGCTACAGCCACTGCTTAATGCCCAATTTGCCAGCAGCAGAGACCCACATTCAGCCCCTGATATGGCACCATTCCTCAAGATGACCAGCCTGCTAGCCAGTGGAAGGTTGACTACATTGGGCCACTTCCACCATGCAAGGGGCAGCGATTTGTTTTAACTGGAATAGACACATACTCTGGATATGGGTTTGCATTTCCTGCACCATGGAAGGGGCACATGTCCATGGATTTCATTGGTCCTACCATGTTCCCCATCACCCGGAAGCAGCTGGATTAATAGAATGGTGGAATGGCCTTTTGAAGACTCAATTAAGGTGCCAACTATGTGGCAATACCTTGCAGGACTGGGGCAATGTTTTACAGGAGGCTGTGTATGCTCTAAATCAGCATCCACTCTATGGTGCTGTTTCTCCCAAAACCAGCATTTATGGGTACAGGAATCAAGTGGTGGAAATGGTAGTGGCAACACTCACTATTACCCCTAGTAACCCACTAGGAAAATTTTTTGCTACCTATCCCTGCAAACTTAAGCTCTGCTGGTCTACAGGTTTTAGTCCCCAAAGGAGGAGTGCTGCCACCAGGGAACACAACAATGATCCCATTGAACTGGAAGTTAAGACTGCCACCTGGCCACTTTGGGCTCCTCTCACCTGTGAATCAACAAGCAAAGAAGGGAATTACTGTACTGGCTAGGGTGATTGATCCTGACTATCAAGGGGAAATAGGACTACATCTACATAATGGGGATAAAGAAGAGTTCTCCTGAAATGCAGGAGATCCTCTAAGGCATCTCCTAGTACTGCCATGCCCTGTGATTAAAGTCAATGGAAAATTGCAACAAACCAATCCAAGCAGGACTAACAATGGCCCAGAATCTTCGGGAATGAAAGTTTGGGTCACCCCACCAGGCAAAGAACCACGGCCAGCTGAAGTGCTTGCTGAAGATAATGGGAACATGGAATGGGTGGTGGAAGAAAGTAATGATAAATATGAACTTTGACCACATGACCAGTTACAGAAACGAGGACTGTAATAGCCATGAACCCTTCTTCCTTGTTTTGCTATGAGCATGATTGTATATCTACACAAAATGAATTTCTTTGTTTTCTTCCCCAAACTTTTCCCCTATCATATGGAAAGTTGTATTAATTTCATGTCACAATATTTAAGGATGTCAAGTTTAAGAGTGAATATTACCTAAGGACTTGCACTCTATTCTGTAGGGAATTAATGCATTTCCGGTTGTACGCAGGTGAGTTGAACATTGTTAGGTGGAAATATTTATGTATGCTTGTCTGTTATTGTTTTTACTTAGAGATTATGATTTAAGGTAATGTGTATGGTTGCCGAGTTGACAAGGGGTGGGCTGTGATGGTTAAGCTAATGTGTCAACTCGGCCAGCTAAATATGTACAGGTGTTTGGTCCAGCAAGCACTGAGGTAATTGTAATACAAGAGCATTTATGGACTTCGATCACCAGTGAGTTTACTGCATGGATGGCTGATTACATCTGCATCAATCAGGGAGATTGCATCAGCAGTGGATGATGCTTTTATTCAATCAGTTGAATGCCTTAAAAGGGGAAGTGATTTCAACATTCGGAGAGAATTTCCCAGTTCATCTTTGGACAGCCAACTCCTCCCAGAAACTCATCAAGGACCTTTCATTGGACTTTCATTGGAGCCCCTGGTTTGCAGGCTGCCTGTGGAACCTGGACTTGTGCATCCCCACGGTCACGTGAGAAACTCTTATAAAGTCTCATATTCTTGACAGATATCTCCTGCTGATTCTGTTTCCCAAGAGAAGCCTGACTAATACAATGCCTCTGTGAACATAGGTGTCCAGATGTCTGTTTCTGTCTCTGCTCTCAGTTCTTCTGGGTATATGCCTAGTAGGTGCCACTAGCTTTTGATTGAATATTTTTGTAAGAAATTTATCATCTTATTAAGTTAATGTATTCAATTGTGACTTGGCTTATTTGCTAACAATATTATATATATATATATCCTCCACAGAATTGTGTTCCAAGGACTACTTAGACAACTGCCACTGTCACTGAGGTTCCTGCTAAATGCAGCTCTGTAGCACTTACCTGAGGACCTAGGAACTGCCTACCTGCATCCAAGGCCTGTGTGCTTCAGCATTGAACACGTGTTGCCTGTTTACACATTTTATGGAATTTTTCATAAGTTTGAAATAATAAAATATAGAAAAAACCTACTTTTAAACAAATGCTATTTACCACATTAGGCACTGTTCTAAGTTCTTTACATCTCTGTGAGATGAATACTATTAAAATTAAGGTGATTATATAATTTAATATCCAAACTGGGATGCTTTTGAGAACAAACTAGGGTGATAAAAGAGAAAATGCCAGGACAACAGGCATAAATTTGTATTTTTCCCAGGCAAACCAAAACATATTGTCAACCTAATTATTATCCCCAATTTATCAACAAAGCTAAAGACAAAGAAAAATTAAGGAACTAAGGTAAAGTCACATATCTACTAGGTGTTTGAACCCTTATTTAAACCCAGTTAGTCAGAATCCAATTCTGAATAACAATGTCATGCTTCTCTCTTCTTATATTATGTTCAAATCTGTTATCTTAGTGATAGAAGTTACAAGAACTAATTCTATATTCTTTTGCATTTCTGCCATTTTAATTCATAACCTTTCTAGACCAAAAGTTGCTTTACTTGTTGTAGGCATATTTCTAGTTTGTAAGGATGTATTTGCAATGAATTAAACTTAAACTTATGATGAAGTTTATGTCTGTGTGTTTTTTTGTTCTCTATTAATGACAGAACAACAAAAGCTAGAAACTTGGTGAATCGACAAACAAAGGGTGGATTTTGACTAAAACAAAATCATGTTTCCATTTATATGAGATACAATACACTATTAATAAGGAAAGGAATATCTACAATTGTTTGGAAGATTCCAGAGCATAGGGCATTTGTTGCTCATTTGCTAGGGTGTAGTCTGGAATTAAACAAAATTAATAGCCAACCCCATGCAACTGAACAGCAACACGTTATTAAGTGGAAGGCCTGAGAAATACCTCAAAGAATTCTGCACATTTCTATTAGAGAAAAGCCCAAGACTGTGTGTAGGTAGAGAGATAATGGTCTTTCTAAAATCCATTCTCATCATCTTCTTTTACAAAAGTTACATTTCCCTGCTTCTCTTGCAAGCTGGGGTGAACATATAACTAATGATGGGGTTCAGCTAATGTATACAGAGCTTTTGTTCTGGGAACCAGCTTCAAGGAGCAGCCACTCAAGGTGCAGTTTGTTCTCTTGTAGAAAGGTAGAAGCTTTAAAGAGTCAAGAAGAAATATATACACCTCTTAAAGCCTTTGATTAGAATTAGCAAATTGTAATTTCCATCCACATCCCAATAGTTAAAATGGTCAAGCCCAAAGTCAATTGGGCAGGGATATCTACTCCAACTACTCTACTGACAAACATTGCAAAGTCATATGGCAAAAGTATGGATCTGTAACCCTATTAAAGGCAAGAAGAAAAGAGATGTGAAAAAGTGCCCAACATGTCATAGCGCAAATTATGTGTTTAACTCCAGTCTATCTTATTTTAAATAAACCCAAACTCTTTTTCCTAGAACTTAACTTTTTCCCCTCTTATGAAGTGAGATATAAGTATGGCAGTAACCCAGGTTGAACCATGCAGCTCAGGAGAATATACTCAGAGATATAGAGATACCAGATGGACAGAACCTGGGTCCCATCATTAGCTCTTAGCAGAGCTGATTTGTGAGACTCAGACTGCTAGACTGTTATTGAAAGAATTTAATTTAATATAATATTATTTAAGTGCCTATATTTTGGGATCTCTTACAGTATATTACATTTAGCTAATACAATTAATATGGCTGATCTTATTGGAAGTGACAGGAATAAGTTGAGTGCTATCAGGCTTGCAGTAAAAAGCAGAATATATCAGATATAATAAGATATATTAGGAAATAAGGATATATTTTTCATCCCTGTGTGTGTAACTATGAAAATTAAATTTACTATATAATTTGTTACAAATATAATGAGAATTGATAAAATCAAAGATTAGGTTGTAAAAAGAGGGACCTAAATATTTCATAGAGTCAAAATGGGACTCTGACAAAGTGATGTTTAAACTGAATTTTAAAGACAGAATCACAATTATCTAAATAGAGGGGTTAGAGAGACACGTGTTCTAAACACAGGGAAAAGTAGGTTGTTTAATAACCTATAAGAAAGTCAGAACAATGCATATTGAGGGAATGGAGTCCTAATAGCTGGAGTTAGGGAGAGGAGAGAGATGAGGCCAAATCTAAGACACCAATATTAAAGATATGGAACAGTAACTAACCTGAAAATATAGCTTTAAGCTATACATGACATACGATTTGTAAGTTTAAATATCAAATATGGAACAATAGCAAATTTGGTTAGGAAAGGAGAATATTTCAGATTAGAGATGCTAAAATTATTATTACTTTAAGACATTTAAATTGCACTGTCAAGGAGGCAAGTAGATATGATAGTCTGGATCAGGGTGTCAGTTAAAGTTTGGGCAAATCCTATCTGCATTGTAGTCAGGATTACCATTTAATGGTAATTTAAGAATAAAAGTAAAATAAAATATAGAGAATTTCTTTTATTTGCATGCATAACTTTTATCCCCAGGAATTCAAGAAACAGAATGTTTTATGAGCAAGGATTTTATAGATGTGTCTTACTGAAGTCACATTAGGCTATATCTTTCCATTCATTTTCAATATGTTTGATTGGGTGTTCTTACAAAGCATTCATCCTGACATATTGGTATATGTCACTTTTAAATTAGTAAAAAAGAAACATGTACAAGTAATTAAAATATACATGGGAAATATACAATTCAATAACTATAACACATATTGAGAGCAGCTGGCAGGAGTAGACATTAAAATATCAATAAAGCACATTTATTACCCATAATTAGGATATTTATTCATTATGTGATATGCAAAAATATCCTTTATTTTACAGTATAATTGCAGTCATTGAAATTTTTAGGAAACTGAACAAGAAACAGTGGCTGGTCTGATTTGTCTCATAATTAATACACTAATTCACTGTGAAGTACAGCTTGAGTTCCCATTATTTTAAGCTAGTGCAACTTAGTATATTGAAATATAAAGCAAACGGCCTAATATTTAGAACAAAATATTTCTGTAATTTTATGCAGATTTATTTGGTATAATCTTACATAAATAGATTAATTTTAGAAGCAAAGTTATTTTCCTTTAAGGATAGAAACTCATTAATTTGTATAAAATGTTAGCAAAAAGTTAAATTTAGGGGGCTAAAGATAGCTAAAACTCAGAGATGGCCTCTTTTTAAAAAAAAATTATTTTTTTATCCCCCTTCCCTCCCCCAGAAGGTTCTCACCTGTCTGCTCATTGTTCGACAGCCTTCTGCAGGGGGCACAGGGAACCAAACCTGGGACCTCCCACATGGGAGGCGAGTGTTCAACGGCCTGAGCCACATCCGCTCCCCACAGGCTGTGGCATCTGCTGGCTTGTGGTGTCTGCTGGTTTGTGGCATCTGCTCATTTAGGTGTCTGCTCATTGGGGTGCAATATCTAGCTCATTGTGGTGGGTGTGGCATCTGCTCATCATCTTTGAGAGGCACAAGGACCCAAACCCAGGACCTCCCATGTGATGTACTGGTGCCCGCTGGTTGAGCAACATCCACTTCCCCAGAGATGGCCTTTTACCTGAAACATTCTCTAATGTCTTCTATTTTGTTTTTAAAACTCTTTATAAACAGGCATGGAAAACACATGTTAATTTCATTGATTCTAATTTAGTAATCTATGCTTTTATTCATTATTTAGGGTTTTTGTTGTATTTACTTATTTATTTTTAGTTTTTATTTTTACCCAAAGTATAGATGATTACACTAGGATCACTATTCTTTTCTGCACTGTATTTTCTTTTATTTGGAATTAGTTATATAATATTTTACTATTAATTCAATCTAAACCACTCTGACAATTGCCTACTTCTTCTCTCAATGTGTACATATTCATCATATCCCCTCAATTTTATTTTCTTGAAAGTAATCTTTTCTGGAGCATGCTGACAGACTCCAATCTGGACTAATCAACCTCTGAACTAGAACCTTGGGCTTTATTTCTGCAAAGCTTTTATATTCACCATCATTCTGGGTATTCCCTTTGTCCCTTTCCTATATTGGTTCTCCTGTGCTTCATGTCATCTATCTTTATTTACTCCTTCATTTGTTGTAACAAAGACTCCAGTAGGTTCCAAAGAAAAGGTTAGCAGGAATAATTTTTTAAAACCTTGCTAATCTAACAATGTTAATTTCCATATAGTGGGAAGCGGGTGTGGCTCAGTGGATAGAGCCCCCGTTTACCATATGGGAGGCCCGGGTTCGCGTCCCGAGGCCTCCTTGTGAGGGCACGCCGGCCTGAGCGGTGCGGTGGGCTGATGCAGCAACCTCATGGCAGGAAGCGGCGCTGTGGGCTGATGCGGCAAGACCTCACAGCAAGGGGGAGATAAGCAGACACAGAGAAGACACGCAGCGAATGGACACAGCAGCACAAGCAGCAAGGGGGGGATAAATAAATAAAAAATAAATAAATCTCAAAAAAAAAAAAAAATTTCCATATAGTGCTTTCTCTTTTACTTATCTAATAATATTATTACTTTTAGTTTCTATTCTGCAATATAATTATTGATGGCTGAGAGACTTTGTGTATTAACAGTCATATTTTAAACCATTGGTTCTATGGGAAAAATATAGTGAGGACCTGAATTTTCGCATAAACAAAAGAGCTATTGTGTCCCTGTGTTGTGTGCCCAGTAGCTAATTTTCTTTTGTATGAAAGCAAAACAAAACATTACAAAAACAAACAAACAAACAACAAAAACAAATAGAATATTAAAAATATTGTCCCTAAATGAATCATTCATAGTAGCTCTAATTCCCACTTAAAATTTTTTTTTATACTAAGAGAAATATCTTTATTTCAAAGAAGATTTTCACTGGCCTATGTTTTCTTATATAGCCTTTGTTCTACTGAGTCCCAAAATGTCCATTCTTCCATTGCCAAATCACTGGTATCTTGAAAATTGAGTTCTTTCTGGAAAATCTTTTGTGTGGAGAATATGTCAATATTCACATTCATCTCTTTCTAGCTGTCATTTATACTTTCTACAACACATACATTTTCAATTTCTTCCATATGTTTCCTCACTGTCTTTTAATATTCTTTATATCTTCCTTCATTAAGTTGATTCATATTTGTTTGGACATCCTTGATTAGTTGTTCTATGTTCTTCATTTCCTCATGTTTTTCAGTTTGTTCATTTAGATTGCGAGATGTCTTCCTATTTTTTAGTAAGGCTTGTAATTTTTTATTAGTGTCTAGGCATCTGTTTATCCTGATGGGCTTATTCAGATGGTTAGATTCTCTTTCTACCTAGGGCTTTATTCCATTTTGTTTTGTGTTAGGGTTGCTCTTTGACACTTGGTTCCAGTTATTCTATAACCTTGTAGTTGTCTGTGTTCCCTTGATAAAATACTATGGCCATAGAAAAGGAAAGAGAGAGAAGAGAAAAAGAATAATAGTAAAAATATAAAAAAGATAGAAAAGACAACATAAAAGATCCAGAAAAATAAATAAGTAATAAGAGGGAAAATCGTAAAAAATACCATTGAATAAGAATTAAAAAGGTGGAATAAAAAAAATGAAACAAGAAAAAAACAGAATAAAATAAAAGGCTGGAAAGATGAGAAGAAGAAGAAGAAGAAGAAGAAAGACTAAACAAAAGAAAGTGGAATGAAAGAAAAGCAACAGAAGAGGGGGAAATGCAAGGAAAAAATAGAGAAACCATGGATAAAAAATAAGAAAAAAAAAAA
>JAQZBX010032674.1:0-25744 GCA_029593785.1 Cabassous unicinctus
AACATGTTAAGGATAACCGTAATGTGTCCTTCTGTAATAATCTTGACAGTAGTTCTAGATTCCTTGCCTCCTTGTCAGAGGTGAAGGTACCAAGAATGGGAAGTGGACCCAGTGCCACAGTAGGCCTGGTTCTTCCAAAGTCCTGCCTGCAAGGCCAACCAGCATTATCCAACTTTCACATGGAAACTGAAAGGTGCTGGGTTTACATTTACATATTAAGAAGTTTACTGATAGATTTTTCATGTCTGTAGCAAGACTATTTAGATTAAGCAGTGTCAGCAATAAATTTTAATAAATACATTGGCTTTTAATTTTTTCAAGACGTTTTTAAAGTATAATAGGAAGAATACATGAAATGTAGGTTTGGGATTTTTAATTACTTGATTAGGAGAAAGCTGTTGTATTTTTGGTTCAGAGCTTTAATACTTCTATCCATTCTTCTTCCTATTTCTTATACTAGAGGCTGGAATGATACTCAAAGAACCCAAGTACTACAATAATATGAATGAACATATTTATACTGACAATCACAGATTACTCTAACAGGAATAGACTATATTCAGTATAGATGAAGCTGTCATTTTTTCTACTTTCATTCAGATTCAAATATTTTTAGTGAGCTAATGCTAATTTAATAGCAATCCTATTTTAAAGATAATCACAGTTCAATAAAATAGTACCAGTTCATTTATCAATTAGTGCTTGCTTTCCATGTGAATGCTATTTTTTCACATAACTCCTATGTACAATAATTATGATTGTATTTTAACTAGGCTGTGTAAAAGCCTAGTTAATACTAGAAGACAGTATTAATATTAAATACTGTGGTAACCTATGTCATGTCACAATCTAATTCATTTTAAAATGTGTATGTCTTATAGATATCTGGTATAGACTAAGAAGTGTTCCTTAAAATAAAGGCAAATTTAGAACTAGAAAATGAAATCTGTTTTGCAAAGCTATAAAGAACTCATTTCCATCCAAACAACACACCTTTAATGAAACATTCTTGCCAAATGTCACATCTCCTGAAACAGTGAGGTGATCCAATTCAAGCATATCTGGTATACTTTCAAATCTCCTTAGGTAATCCTGAACCTTAAAGGAAAACAGAAGCATATAAATTGCTTTTAAAATGGGTCAACAGAAAAACAGGGTAGCTTAACAGAGACTGGCATTATGGCATGAGCAGGATTCAGAAGTAGGATGTCAGAAGTAGAACACATTTCAGGAAGAAAAACAGCACAAATTATTATAAGTTATCTTTGTCTCTTATTTCCTCAGATTTACAAGTACTAGCAATTGTTCTATATGAACCTTATTTCCTATTTCACTGAGAAAAACAGAAGTAATCAGAAAACTTCTACTGGTTTCCACCACCACTACCCACTTGCCCCCCTAGAGCCTATTACTCTGTCTTCCCTCCTAATACTAAGGTTGGACTGTTTCTACCCCTGCCCCCGACATAGGCCTGCGTCTCCACTTGCGCATTAGATCCTTCTCCAAGGCCTATTCAAGGATACTGTTCCAGCCTTTCTCTATATTTCTCTGTTTCTCTTTATAGCAAAACTCTTGAATGAGTTGTCTATACTTACATCTCCAAATTCCTCTTCTCCCATTTTTTTTTTTTTAACTGTGGTAAGATATATACAACATAAAATTTCCCATTTTAACCACTTTCAAGCATACGGTTCAGTGGCATTAATTACATTTACAATGTTAATCCGCTCCAGTCAAAACCTCCATATTTCTAAATCCAATACTGAATAATCAGGCTAATCAGCAGGAGCATTTGACACATTCCTTCTTTCTTAAAACATTTTCTTCAGTAGCTTTCAGGACATACACACACACACACACAGTTTTTCACCCAATTTCTCAACTCCTCATCTGCAGTCACCTTGGCTGCTGCTTCTACTTCACCCCCATCCTCTAAACCTGGGAATGCCTCAGAGCTCTCTGTTCTTAAACCTTTCCACCCTCTACACATGCTGGCTTGCTCTTCTCTCACGGCTTGAAATACCAGCTATTAAACTGACAATTTCCAAATTTACGTAACTCATATAATAAACTGCCTATTCAAATTTCTCCACTTGAAAGTCTAATACTCAAAATTACCTGCAAAACTAAACTTCATCCCACTCTCCCCAAACCTATTCCACCCAAGCCTTCGCCATCTCAGTAAATGGCACTTCCATGCTTCCAGTTGCTCAGGCCAAAAACCTTGGAGTCATCCTTACTCTTCCCTCTCTGTCTCTTAACCCTCCCCCATCTATTCCAACAAATTCTATAGGTATAATTTTCAAAATATCTCCATAATGAAACACTCATCACTATCTCCACTACCACCCTGGTCCAAGCCACCACTTCCTCTCACCAGGATTCCTGCAACAGCCTCCTATCTAGTCTCCCTGATTCCATCTTTGCTCAACAACCACCAGAACAATCACTTCACCCTTCAGTTCACAACTCTCCAAAGGCTTCTCATCTACCAGGGGAAAAAAAGCAACTCTTCCAATATTTACTTACAAAGCTCCACATAATCTGGCCTGTTCCCTCTGACCAATTAACCATCCACTACCCCCGCCACTTGCTCACTCTGCTTCAGCCACCTTGTGCTCCTTGATGTCCCTAAGACATGTTCTTCAGATCAACTAGCCATTGGTCCACTCAGCTCCTCTTATCAAACTGGGGCAGCTAAAGCTCTTATCTCCTACAAGATGGGAAGAGGTAGGGAGGGGTGAGGCTTAGGTGGGAAAATGGGTCAGCAATTCTGTCTCAGGACATAAGGAGGACAGTAGGTCCTTGCATCACCAGTATTTTCCCAGCCCAACTAGGCTGATGAAAGCAGCACTAAAAAACTGGGAGACTCCTAAAACTCCTGGAAGTCCCAGCCACCCACAGGACCCAGTATTATCCCCCATCAATATATAAGCCAGTACACACATCTACACCAGGTGCACTAAGCACAACCAGGACTAGACGAGACTCGGATGGCCTGGCAGGACCAGACAGACCAGCTACAAGGCTCACCCTTGTCACTTTATCAGCCTTACATTTTTGGTGATTAAATTTTCTGGATTCTACTTACTTTATCAAGCTGGAGTTTTACTCTACTAGCTATTTATTCCCCCTGCCTAGAACACTTTTGCCCCATGGTGTTTATTCCCCCTGCCTGGAACACTCAACTGCTCAGTGAGGCCATCCTGGCCACCCAATGTCAAATCACACCATCACCCACCTCCACACTTCCTAGTCCCCATCCCTATTTAATTTTTCTCCACAGCATTTTCTATCACCTGGCATACTTGCTTTATTTCCTAATTCCATGAAGAGATTTTAATCTGTTCTGTTTACTGCTAAATCTCCAGCACCTGGGGCATAGGGGCTCAATAAATATTTGTTAAACCAGAATTAACCAATGAAGGCAGTATCGATCTTGACAGACATAAGATGAGAATGTTCCAAATTTTAAAACATCCTTTCCTAGTACCTGTAGCAATCAGGTTGCAAAAGTGAGGTATGTCTTTATCTACTACAATCAATTCCCTTTAAAAGACACCAAACATGAAGGAATACAAGAGATCAGCAGTATAGTCTGTAATAAGGCTCCAGTTCACACGTCTATCATGTCTTTATAATTAAACATTTAAGAAATGCATACCTTTGTAAAAGAACTGCCTAATTTAACCAAGGGTACTGTAGGAAATTCCCGCTTCTCACTCATTGTCAAGGATCCTGCATTAAGGCTATAGAGGTTTGACATCACAAGCAAGAGATCTGATGTGGTTTTGACAGGCAAAAAACGGCTCCTAGGAACATTGATACCTAGAGAATTCTCAAAACTTTTAACGGCAGCTCCTACTGCAGTTTCCAACTGAATAACATTCAGGCCTCCATCCAAAGTCTGTAAGAAAGGGGATGAGGGAGAAACACACACAAGTTTTAGGAAGCTACAACTTAGTTCCATGTGGGCTAGTTAATATTTGGGGAATGGTTTCAGAGATTAAATGAAGGAAACGAGAATTTCAAGAACTGACATTTACTGAGCACCTACCATCTGCCAAGCTCTTATCCATGTGGTCTTTTTTCAGTCTTTAACTCTTCTGTTCAGGAATATTTCCATTCTACTGATAAGGAACCGAAGGTTCAGAACACCCATGCAATGTGCCTGCCTATGGCCAAATGGCCTATGAGCATCAAAGCAACAACTGAGACCGAGGTGGGCCAACTTCTTGGCCCAGTGCTCTTTCCACTACCACGGCCCAGTACCAAATAAGGGGCACCTTACTGTGGCTTGGCACACCACTGGGATGAGCACAGACTCTGCCAGACAGAGCCAGGAAGTGGAGAGACTGACTAGGCAAAAAGGAGTGAAAACGGAGCAGACAGACCAGAGGCAGAAGGCAGGGGGGTCTGTGTGATCTTAGGAACTGGGGAGCTCAATGGGCTGCAACTGTGGCTTACCTTTGGATTCACAATGATTTCCATGTCAATGGCATTCTGCTCCTGCAGTCTTTTAACTGCTGCCAGAGAGATCCATAAATTGTTTGTGTTAAATATTTTGAATTTTGACACAGATTTGAACTCATCAACATGTGCTTTTGGCACTTGAGCAATTTCCACCAGTCTCAGTTTGCCTTCATACTGAGTGAGTGTTCCACCCTAGAAAGGCAGAAAATAGTGAGTACCTCCACATCTCTCCCAATTGCAACCCACCACACTGTTTAGAGCCTATGGATTTTATAAAAAGCATCGGCAATGATTCTATCTGTGATACAAAGGCAGCATGTTTGAAGGCCAAAACCAAAGGAAACAATTCACATCGTCTCTTCTTTTACACGGCTTGTCCCTAATAAAAGCCCTGGGAGTACAACAGGGTTGTCCTCACATTCCTAAGGCCCTTTACTGGAATTCTTATCTCCAAACCACCCACCATCAAACAGCTAGTCCTTCTACCACAAGCCTTGCTCTGACTGGCTCTGGGAGAAGGGTTGAGAAAGGGGAAGGCTGAGGCACAAGAGAGCAAAAGGTGACCCGAGTGCCCTCAGCCTCAAGATGTTCTTGGAGCTACTAGGCCATGGCAGTGTGGGCAGAGGGGGAAATTTCCAAGAGGCATAAAATCAGGCCAGGGCCTGATCGTTTTAGAATTCACACACTGTCAATTACTTACTCCCTGTAAGTGAGACGTAAAACCCTGTGGGCCAGGTCAAGAGTCAAGTGTCATGAACACCAAACACACAAGGTAAAAATTAAATCTGTGCTTTACATCAAAACTGCATTTTTCATTTTTGCAACTACAGCGATACTACAGTGACAAAACTAAAGATATATAAATACATAAGTATCAATAATAAATTTTCATTAAGGGGAAATTAATGAAAATTAAGCACCAAACTAGAAGAATATTAAAAATTTGAACAAACTTACTGAAGTGTTTACAGTTAAAGCTACTGATATAGATTATTCAAAAAATAAAGATGCTTTTAATACTCAACTCTGGATTTATGATACATACTATTATGGCAGACAGAACTCAAGTTATACAGAGAATACCATTTCACTCTATCTTACTAGAGTGTTGTCAAGTGGAAAATATGTTCTGCTTAAAAATAGAGACTTTCAAATGAAAATAAAGTCAGAACTATATAAGCTGTGAAATGTGAAGATCTGAATCCCCAGACTGCTGCTTCTTAGTATTTACCTTTACGTCTGCCCGTGTTTTATTTGTGACTTCCATGACAAATTCACAGCGTTTCCCATTGGGTGGGTTCATTAGATGATTGAGAATATAAAGATCAACTGTGGCACCCAGATTATCTATGTTAGACACAAAAATATACTCTTTGCCTTCTCCTATAAGGGTATCAAGCAAACCAGAGTTGTAGAAACTGGCGTAAATATCACCATGACCTGGGGGGTACCAAGCTTCAGTATTTTCCCCTGAGTAAGAGACATCCTTTGCCACAGGCAGTAAAGATTCTTTATTAATCCTCGGGTACCTTAAGAAAAAAAAAAAGGTTATTTTTCAGTATCAACTCTGTGGAGCATTCCCAAATCCTTAAGTAAAACAATGCATTAAAATTAAATGACCCTCCCTTTTCAGAGTCTACCAATAAGCAATTAAAAGTAATTCCATTTTTAAAAATGTCTCTTATCTGTATTTTCTAAAATTTGTTCTCTAGATAGCAAAAGTTGCTGCATAAAAGTTTTCCATGGTCACACAAATGGGAAGATATCTAATATCTTAACATATTAATATGGTTTATGACTCTCCCAGAGGAGGAATATATTTAAATAATTTCTCTCAAACTTATTTGGTTGTGGGATTTTTCTTTTCCTTGAGAACCTATTTGGGAAAAGCTGTCCATTCTTACACACAGGTATATTCATGGGTGGTTCTCTTTCTTTCCCAGAAAATTAGCAGCAGGTGTCAAGATACGTTTGCTTTCCACCACTAGTGAAAACACAGGTCAGTGCTGGGGATGGAGGAGGAGGGAAACAGAGCAGCTAGCACTGTAACGGACTAAAAACCAACCTGAAAGTGGACCCAAAGTATCTGTGACATAAAGTATCCATGGGAAAACAGACTAGGGTGGGGAGGGGGAAATGAGCAACTAATGGTACAACTTTTGAATATCCCTCCAGTATAAGCTCATGGAAACCTGTGTCCCTCCTTAAATGGAAGCTGTGTTTCCCTGTTTGCTTGGGCTTCCTTCATCACAACTTATCTGAACTCCATTTTACTCTCCTCTCCTCAAGTAGCAGATATTCTCCAGAATTTATTCAATTATCCCTAAGCCTACTCAGGATATTGAGGAAATTCCTTCCCATAGGAAAGAAAGTTATTAATATTGTGCAATAGAGATTTTCACAGACCCACCTAGGGACCAAATATGCCCTCAGAAAGCAAAGACCTAAACTATCCTCAAATGTTCTGGACTTGGAACAGAGTTCAACATATAGACTCAAACAGATACCTTTTTCTAATAGCTGGAAGTTACGGACTGAAAAGTGATTAAAATAGTAACATATCTGTTAACAAAAGTCCTGCCTTCAAAGGTAGCAAACACTTGCAAATGTTAGTCTTTGGCACAGGCATATCTTGAGGCTGCTCTGTTACAAACAAGACAAAGTCCTCTTTCCTTCCCAGAAGTAATATCCCCAGAGATCATTATTTATTACTTGTACCTGCTTTGATTGAAAGTGTAGATTTTCACACGACAATGACTGTACTTCTGTAGTATTTTTTTTGTATCTTCATCTGTGTTAAAAGAGTTCATTAGAACCAGAGGAACATCTGTATCGTACGATTTGTTCAAGTGCTAGGAAGGAAAACAACAGATTATCCAGATTTACTTTTCTTTATTTAAAAAAGTAAAATTAGAGAAGTGGATGTGGCTCAAGCGATTGGGCTCCCATCTACCATATAGGAGGTCCAGGGTTCTATTCCTAGGGCCTCCTGGTGAAGGCGAGCTGGCCCGCGCAAGAGTGCTGGTACAGCAAGATGATGCAACAAAGAGAGACACAGAAGAGAGACAATAAGAGACACAGAAGACCAGGGAGCCGAGGTGGCGCAAGAGATTGAGTACCTCTCTCCCACTCCAGAAGGTCCCAGGATTGGTTCCTGGTGCTGCTTAAAGAGAAGACAAGCAGACACAGAAGAACACAGAGCAAATGGACACAGAGCAGACAGCGCAAAAACAAGGGGGGGCGGGAAATAATTTTTAAAAAATAATAAAATTCACTTTTTTTTTTTAAAAAAAAAAGAAGGTACTGGGGTTTGAACCCAGGACCTCATAGTTGGGAAGCAGGTGCTCAACCACATGAGCTACATCCACTTTCCTAAAATTAACTCTTAATGGTTAATCAAAAAATGTCTATTTAACAGCCAGATATATAGATTTGACATAATAAAAAACTGTTTAGCATAAGTCAGATATTTTGCTAAGCAATTCTCCATGTACTTGCTCATTAAGTCAAAACCCTTTGGGGAGCGGATGTGGCTCAAGCAGTTGAGCACTGCTTCCCACATGGGAAGTCCTGGGTTTGGTTCCCAATGCCTCCTAAAGAAAACAAAAACAAACAACAAGCAGACAATGAGCAAAAAAGACGATGAGCAAAAAAGACAATGAGCAGACAACGGAGCCAACTTAAGGGGAGCAGATGTGTCTCAGTGGCTGAGCGCCGGCCTCCCACATACGAGGTCCCGGGTTCAATCCCCAGTCCCAATACCTTAAAAAAAACAAAAAACAAACAAAAAAAACCTCTTTGAAAAGGAAACTACTGTCTTCTTGTTATGGATGTCTATGTTGAGGCCCATAGGGTGGCAGGCCAGCGGGAGGGCCAGGACCATGGCAGCCCGGCCCTGGCTGTGTGCACTGCATGGGACCATGTGCCTTCTGAGTGGATGTGTGCTAATTGAGCAATTACTCTGTGTTCAGAGTACTGTGGATATATTATAAAGACATGGCTCCTAGTCTCAGGATTGTGGTCAAAAATTCTGAATCAGACTCCAACTGAAATCTTTTTAATCTCCAAGAAGAACTAAGAGGCCACATGAGGTGGGAAGAACAGGGTCTTAGAAGTCAGAGGGCCCTATGTTAAAATTCAGGCTCCGTGCTCACTAACTAGCTAGTGACTCAACTTCTCTGTGCCTTGGTTTCCTCGTGTAAAATGGAGATGATGATAATGGAGATGATGATAATACTTACCTTACTGAGTTGTGGGGAAGAACAAATGAGTCAATCCATGTAATAAGCCTATTTAGAATAATACTTGGTGCACAGTAAATGCTGGATAAAAGTCAGCCACTGCCACTGCTAGTGTTGTTATTGTGGCTGCAGGCACCATACTAGGCGCTACGGATAAAGGGATGAAAAAGATAGGGCCACCGTCCAGCAGAGCTTAGAGTCTGTGATTAATGACTTTTTCAGAGAGAAGCCAAGAACAATTCTTAACACCTACACAGCCAACCAGGTACAGGAGCTCCCAAAAGGGACTGAAGAGGCCAGATCACCCCAGCCTGACCAAAGGCTGCCACCAGGAAGAAAGGCGGAGAGGATGGGAGAGTTCACAGGGGAACCCTAACAGATACAGAGATCCAGCAACTAAAGATGCGATTTAAGATCTAGAGCTTTCACATCAGCCTAAGGATGTGCCTTTAAGAGTACTAAAAGGAACAGATGTGGCTCAAGCGGTTCAGTGCCCGCCTCCCACATGGGAGGTCCCGGGTTTGGTTCCCAGTGCCTCCTGAAACAAACAAAAACAAACAAGCAAAACAAACAAACAAACAAAAACAACTCAGGGAAGCCAATGTGGCTCAGTGGTTGAGTGCCGGCTTCCCACGTACAAGATCCCGGGTTCAATCCCCAGCCCCTGGTACCTAACAACAACAAAAAAAGTACTAAAGCTTTTTTTACACTAACAGAGAGACTAAAGATAGCAGGCTCCTTGACTAGCTCAAATCCTTATCTGCTACATTTTATAATGTAACATTTGTAATAATGTAAAAGAATGGTTTTAATACCTCTTATTTTAGCATCTCATGAGAAAGGCTAAATGTTACTCACTTCAATTTGCTGAACCGTCAAATCCAAAAAGGTATTCTCATTCCTCACACCAATCAGACTTTTAGGGCCTTTGCAACCCATGCTGGTTCCCAAACCACCATTGAGTTTCACCACCACCAACTTGTTCAACACAGAGGATATATTATCAGGTAAGCCCCTGTCCTTTATTTTTTCATAGGGTTGAATCTGAAAGGGAAAAAAAAAAATTGTAAAAGTAATTCAAACAGCTTTATGAGACGTTGAAGCAGATAAATTCCAGGATTATTTCCACACTTCCTTAGAGTTTTGGTTTCTCTGTGGAACGTTTCAACTGAATTTCCCTTAAGGTCACAGGTCCTTCTGGTTTGAAATAGAGTATTTAAGTCACTTTTCTTGCACACAAAAGTAGTTTGGTGGTTCATTTACATTTTGGTAGAATAAAAGAAAGGAGAAAGTTATATCTATGAATATTTGGCTAGTGAGAACATCCAGGTCTCTGGGACTATCCACAAGAACTCAAAATACCCAATTTGCATCAACATATAAAATGAGATATAGAAAACACATCAATTTTATAAGTATTTCCAGTGCACTATGACTCTACTCCAATTCTGGAGTATATAAAAGTATTTGATAACACATTATTCCTTCTTCCAAAGGAGAAAAAAAACCCAAACCACATTTGTTCTTTGACATTCTCTTCCATTTTGTCATAAGTTTGCCCTTCAGAAGAAGGTGACACAGGTTTTTGTATACACTTCTAGGTATACAAAACGACAGAATTACTTCCTTAAGAATTTAAGGTCAGAGATTCATTAAGTGCACCTTTGTATAAAAGTCTGTATTGGAAAATTAAGGGTTCTTGTTGCTCCAACAAATGCCTGGGAATGGAGGGAGAGGGCAAAAGCTGGGCCTAGAGAGAATCCCCCCTCAATCTCCTCTCCTGCAACTTCATTTATTTCTGTAAGCAGAGAGCCTTCATCTTCAACATCTCCCTAATTAGAAAGGAATGATGACACTTAAAGTTGAGGCCCAAATTCTTTTGTTCAAAGCAGAAGCACAAGCTAGCCTAAACCTCTTATAGCAAGAATCAAAGCTTTTTTAAAAGGTTACAATATATTTCCTATGCATTTATGGACCATTTGGGATATTGTTGTAGTTTTGCTTTAAATGGAATGGATTCTCAAATGCACTCTTTTCAGTTACATTGTGGTGTAGGATAGATAACACTTGAGTGGGCTGAAAAAAAACCACACAGTAAATTCTCAGCAAAGCTGTTGTAATTTGTTCTGTGTCCTGGAAGTACATGATGATGCAAGTATGTGTGTGTCCTGAGTGAATTTCAGGATTGGAGAAAGGAGTCGATAGGCTCATACACCAATGATCTTGGCCTGCAGAGACAAAACTCCTTTTGTGCTTGATCAAACAAATATATACATATGTCATATATAGATTCTTGGCCACACAGTTCTTGCTGTTAACAGGTCTTTCCACAAAAACCTAGTCTGTTTCTCAATCTCTTATTTCCTCTCCTCTGCAATACACTAACTGCCAAAATCCAGTATCATGTGAGCAAATACATACACTTTCTTGTTTGGTGTAAATACCAAGGAACATGAAGCATTCTTCTCCGAGGTTCTAATGTGATAGGACTGTCAATCTTCCTGACAGGTTCTGCTAAGTACTCTTGAGCAACCATTCATATTCATAAACCAAAATAAGGGCTGATGACTGAGAAAAAGACAGGAGGCAGGGAAGGCCTCGTGGCCCTCCTGAGGGGTGCTACCTAAACACTGAGATGCCAAATGCCAAAAAGGAGTACAAGGAGGTGGGGGTAAAACCAGCCCACATTGGTCGCTTCCCTGGAAGGCTCAGCCCAGCTGAAGACAGTGTGCAGGTAATGCCACCTGGAACAATGCAGAACGGCAAGACTTGTGGCTCGGACACCAGTCAACACCTGTATTCTGAACCCACCAGTGCTGCTGAGGGATGGGAACCCTGTCACTTCAAGGCAAAAACTTTACAAAAATGTAAACAAGGTAAAGAGAGATTTCTGTAAACTTAAATACACAGCCAAAAGATCAACAGGATGGCACTGTTTTTATTTTCACTTTCTAAGCCCAGATTCAGAACATTTCTGTAATAATGGAAATGTTCTATGATTTGAACTGGCTTGAAATGGCAGCCACATGTGGCTACTGAGCACTTCAAATGTGGTTAATGTGACTGAGAAACGGATGTTATGATTTTATCTAATTTTAATTAATTTTAATGTAAATCAACATGTATGGCTGGTGTCTACCATACTGGACAGTGCCATTCTAAATGATCTATTATAAAATCAACCAGGAACAAGAATTTTATTTCAGTTCATCTTAATAAAACTCTACCAGCATCTTTTTTTGTTCAATATTATCTTTTTTTTCATTTTAATGACATTAACATCACATGACATTCAACCAAACACAAGTAAAAATGAGCTAAAACCTGATTCGTTTTTATCTTGACTAATCAATATTCCATTCATTTAACAGGGCATAGGAGTAGGCTTTTATTAGGGACACAACAGTGTTCAATTTCAGTCTTAGAATTTTACCAAATATTCTGTATTCAGCTTCAGCCAAAGCCTCTGGAAGGCCAAATACCAACCCCTACACTTCAACACCATTTCAAGAGTCCCTGAACCCATGATAATGTAGGTAACAATTATATCTTATTATAACAACATCAGCAATTCAAACAAGACATATCATTGGGATTTCTTGTTGATATTTGAATATTCTGTTTCAAACAGGTAAACATTCTAGATGTAACTTACATTAATATTCTATCAGTTGAAGTATACATGCTTATTATTACACAAGAATAAAAATAATGATTTTGATATTCATTTCATGTACAATTAATGATTTCAGAAACTTCAGCTAGTTAAAAAATTGGTAAACTGACAGAAAACAAGAAAACTGAGTACATTAGTTAGATATCTTTAGGAAGAAGATCATTTCCTTTTTGAGCCAACACCACCCACACATCAGCAAAAGAAAGTTACCAGTCATTTGATTCCCGGACACTTTTTGTCTAAAGTTCCTTACAGGTTAAGGAACAGCTTTCCATCACATAAATCGCCCTCTACGCCAAGGGACATTCTCTCTATTGTTGACACTGTCCCCAGCTTCCACCAGGGGACCTCACCAGCTACTCGGAGCAATCCCACGAAGTTTCAGCTCAACAAGTGAAGGGGATCTGTGTTAGAAAGTTGCTTAGCAACAGCTGAAGTTACATTGGACGCACCTAGTTCCAGAGACATTTTTAGACCTGCCCTCCACTTTCCCCTTCTCAGCTCCCCCAGGAGAATGCACAAAGACATCTACTCAGGCTGACGACAGGGTATGCCACGCACTGCCTATACAGCCTCGACATTACTGACTGAATCACTTTAGTCAGTCAGTAGTGCTGTCTTTGTGCCCTCAACGCTAATCACCCTCTTTCTCACAGACATGAATAGAAGTCAGTGTTCTAAGACCTCTACTGCAACTAAATATGCAGTAGCACACCCCACACAGGTGAGGGGAGCAAACCCCAGGAGGCTCCCCAGCAAAATGTCCAGGGGAAGCCAGGCCACTCATTCTTTTCTCAATGGAAGAAAAGAATTGGTCAAACACTCAACTTCCTCTGGGGAATGAACGAAAGAAAGTAGTTGGCAATCTACTAAAGAACGTGATTTAAACAACATTCTGCCCTCGAGGATGTCAATCTAATTTTTCTGCAGAAACTGAAAGATTTTTAAAAGGTCTTTTCAAAACTGTCTACCAAATGGTCTGTACCTTGCCAAGTCTGTTCACAACTTAACTTTGCAGTTAGAAGAAAAGCCGAATTCATCACATAATCATGGACACACTGTTCCCATTAGCAATAGTGTAACCCAGTTCTTGGTGGCATATTTGTGCTATTCCTGGAGTTGGTGCCAAATACCCGAAGCAACTAACAGTACCTGCCCTGTTTTGGTTCACAAGGGTATGATTATTGCAATCTGAGAGGAGAATTTCTTTTCAATAAAAGCAAGTTTGCCAGAAAGAAAATGAGCTGTGCAAAACCCTCACTGCACAGCGTCTGTGGGTCATGTTCTGTGCCAGGCACTTTCACACATTGCCTCTTTAATTTCATATTTCTAAAGGTTATGATCAAAACCTAAGACTAACTTAATGACAGAAAAATCATAACTAGGCCACTAAGTATGTTTTTTTCCCCACTAAGGAAAAGCTGGCAAAGTATACTATGTACATGCAATATTTCACATGGCCCACCAAGCAGCTCACCAATGCCTATTCCACAGAAAGAATAAAAGCCAGTGTATGTGGGAACGCCTCCATTCACTGCCAGCAACCCTGCGGACTTCCCTGCTTCTCCATCCTTGTTTCTTCCTCTTCCTGCGTAAAAGGAAGAGCTGTCCCCCACCCTAAGGCAACCTTTCTCCCAGTGCCCAGTTTATGGTCATCCCATCTTTCCTCTTAGCTTCAGCCTCTCTCCCTCTCTACTCCTTTCAATTAGAATGAACATACTCAAATATTTGCCATCTCAAAAACAAAACAGCCACACATACACACACTCACTCATCCCTTCCAAAACCTACCTCCCTTTATCTCCATCTTCTCAGAGCCAAAACTCCTTGAGAGTGTTGCTGCACTCACCCCTACTTCTCCTCCCATTCACTCCCTTACCTACTGTAATCTGGTTTCCTCCCCCATCATTCACTGACCTGCTCTTAATAAGGTCATCAACAATCTCCTAATTGCTAAATCCTATCAATAACATCCAATAATTCTCTTCCCTGTGCTCTCAGCTGCATTTGGCACAACTGACCACTCCCTAAATCTTTAATTGCTTTACTCCTTGACTTCTGGAACACCCTCCTCTATTTCCCTTCCCGCTCTGCCTGCTCCTTTTAAAACCCATTCTAGGGGGCGGATGTGGCTCAGGTGGTTGGGCGTCCATTTGCCATATGGAGGGACCCGGGTTTGGATCCCCGGGACGTCCTGGTAAAATAAAAATAGAAGGCATGCAGGTGAGCCACAGGTCTACGCGGTGAGCCAGGCCCCGCCAAGCCACACAGCGAGATGATGATGTAGCAGGGGAGAGACACAGGGGAGAGCCAAGACAAGACGCGCCAGAAACCAGGAACTGAGGTGGCGCAGGTGGCAGAGTGCCTCTCTCCCACATCGGAGGTCTCTAGGATCGAATCCTGGTGAAGACTGGAGGAGAAGGATGAGAAGAGAGGGCAGAAAACAGATACAGAGGGATCACCCAGCAAATGGACACAGAGAGCAAGTGGGGGGGAGGGGAGAGAAATAAAGTAAATAAATCTTAAAAAAAAAAAAAAACAATTCTAAGTAGACCTCCTCTTCCCAGACAGTCTGTTCCAATCAGTCCTCATGTACTCCCTATCTCCAAGGCACCACAGCACACCCATACACTAAGTCAGCAGTCTGCTCACGTCTGATCAATGACCAAGTCCTGTCATTTCAGGCAACTGTCCATGCCGCCATGCTCAGGCCCTGCTTGCCTCTCAGCTGTTACTGCAGTGGTCTCTGTGGTCTCCCCACCTCTGCCCAATGCACTCTCCACCTCAGAGCCAGTGAGCTTTTCAAAAAAGAGAATGTGAGCATGTTTTTTCTACTTAGTACATCGCTCATGAAGTGTCGACATGGCATGGCAGAGATTATTACTTGCCTACCCTAACTTCATGTTTTCCCTTCCACATGAGAACCCTGACTTTTAGCTGGGCGCAGCACCATCCAGAATAAAAGACTACCGTTCTCAGCCTCCCTAACAGCTATTTGTGCCGATGTGAGTAACTGAAAATGAGTTGAGCGTTTCCAGGAAGTGTCTGTGAAAGGCAGGGGGCACGCTTCTTACTCCTTCCTGCTCCTTGGCATGGAGAAATAGATGTGACCATTGCCATCTGGGAACATGAGAAGCTCTACTAAAGATGGCAGGGCAGCAAAGTAGAAGCCCAGGCTCCCGGTGGTCACAGAGTTGCCACACTAGCTTCCCTCCAGATCTAATTCGTTATTCTGGGTTTTTCTAGCACATGTGACAGAATCCAATCCTCACTGGTACACATGGCTTACAAGGTCCTTGGTGTTTGGCCCTTTTTACCTTCTCTTTCCACTCCTATCCCCCTTATACATTGTGCTCTAGGAACAGAGCATTGGAGTCTCCAGACACACCATGTCATTTCTCTCCTGCCTGTTGGCCTATGTGCTTCCCCCCAGTTATACACCCTCACTTCACTTTCTCATTTTCCTCCTCACCACAGCTCAGCTGAGTGATCCTCAGCCTTTAAGAGACATCAGACATTTCTGAAAATCAGAAGTTAATGGATTCTCTTTCAAAAAAGTACAGCCCCCTCAAAAAAAAACAAAAAACTTTTTACATATAATTTACTTCACTATATTGGAAATTTCATTCCCAGAATATAAAAATATCTTTCTAAGAGATGTCTTTTATTTCCCAATGAAAGCAAATGTACAGATAGAGCAAAAACTAAACTATAACTCTCTCAAAACTGAATTGGAATGAGAAGGCTTCTGCCTGGCTTGAATAAGAAGCTGACAGTATACTGTGGTGTGAGATGGTTACATGCACATCATCTTTAACTGCCAATCCAGTTTCCACTTTCCCTTTGAGGGGCACAAGTGCCAAAAACCCCAGGCCTCTCAAAGGCAAGTCCCCACACCTTACTATGTCAGCTGAAGGCAGGCTTGTCCTGGGAGCACCAGAATTGTCCCAGCCTCTAAGAGCTGAATTTTTGTGGCCGGTGTACTTCCTGTGTCTTCAAGAGTCAATAAGGATGGTACGTTTGTTACAACTGATGTACAAATATTGAAGCATTGCTACTAACCATGGTCAATGGTTTAAATTATGATTTACATTTTGGACTGTTCACTTTTATAACTTTTGACGAAATTTAACATGGCCTGTATCCATTATTGCAAGATCATGAAATTATTAATAGGGGAGAGGGGAAAAGGGGAGAACGTTGGGTATATAGGAATCTCCTATATTTTCTACGTGACTTTTCCGTAACCCAAAACTTCTTTAAAGATAAAATACATAAAAAAAAATTTTAATTCTATTTTTTAATTTTTTGGTATTTTATATGTTATTTTTAAAACCATTATTATTTCATTTTCTTATTTTTATTTGGTGATTTTCTTGGCTTAATCTTTGGAGAGTATTGGATCACAGAAGGTTCATAACTGTGGCAGAGGAGGATCATTGGTGTGGGGTGTCAGTGATGGGGGGGTGCATGGGAAGGGGTTCATCTGGGGCATGCCTCTAAGTTATATGAATGTGTTCAAGTGTTGATGGGGCACTGTCATAGTGGGTGGAGATCAATACAATAACTGAAAGAATATCCAATTCCCATCCTAGGAAGCACTGCCACATTCTCTAATGGGACAGCAAGAATCCCCCAAGTATAGGACGGTGCCTAGTGAAGAAGGATGGACCATTGCGCTGGGTCCTTGATACTGATGATAGTACTTATGAACCTTTTCTTTTGAAATTGAAACTTAGACTAGTATTATATGTTGCCTAAGAGTTACCTCCTGAGGGCCTCCTCATTGCACAAATGTGGCCTCTCTCTAAGCCAAACTCAGCATATAAATGCACTACCTTCACCCCAGAGTGGGACATGACTCCCGGGGATGAGCCTCCCTGGCACCGAGGGATTATTACCAAGTGTCAACTAGCAATGCACCTGAAAAAAGACCTTAACCATAAGGGGGAAATGGTATATACAAATGAGTTTTTATGGCTAAGAGATTTCGAAGTGAGTCAGGAGGTCACTCCAGAGGTTACACTGAGGTTGCACATCTCAGCAGGATCTCACTGACTGCCACAGTAAATAGTGCCTCAAATAGTGGGGCTCCTGAGGGCTCAACAGACATCCAGAAACCATAGGTAGGGCAGATAGCTCAGGAGCTTGGCTCCCTGCCAGTGGGCCTTACCTTGGAATTTATGCTCCCCAGTGTGACAGAGTTGGATTCATTTGTGGTTTCCTTATGCATGGCTTTCTGCCTCTTCTATTTGGACCTACAGTTAGTACTAGAGTTGATAGATGTATGTCCAAGAGACTTAAATTTTTGGTCCGTTCACGTGCCAGTTGGGCCCTGAATCTCAGCAGAGTTGCAACAACTACTCTCCAGTTCACTGGACTCACCCAGGACAACCAACAAGGTGATGATGATGAACAACGCCCACCCCAAGGAACAGAGAGAGTCTGCAACTGCAAGCAAGATATTTCCATCCATCTGCCCCATGGGATCTAAGCCCCCTCTCAATTAGAAGTGGAGTGGACATCATCATCCCCAAATCCTCAGGATTGCAGAATGAACAATGGACTAGAGTAGACTTATTATGCTACTATAGACTTTTGTTATTCTAGCAATGGAAGAACTTGTATCACTGATATAAAGGCAGTGGCCACCAGAGGCTCTGAGGGGAGAGTAAGCAAAAGATACGTGTAATGTGGGGGCATTTTCGGGACATTGGAACTGTCCTGCATGATGTTGCAATGATGGATTCAGGCCATTATATATTTTGTCATAACTTACAAAATTGTGTGGGACAGAGTGTAAACTATAATGTAAACTATAATCCACGGTTAGTGGCAATGCTTCAATATGTGTTCAACTGTAACAAATGTACCACACTAATCAGGGATGTTGTTAATGTGGGAAAGCGTGGGAGGGGGAGGGAGGGGGGCATATGGGAATTCCCTATACTTTTAATGCAACATTTATGTCATCTAAAAGCTTCTTTAAAATAAATTAATCAATTTTTTTAAAAAGTCAATAAGGTTATCTTTGCTGAAGTCTGCACCATTCAGGTGGGATTTGCCAGCTCAGATGCAAGGCCCACAGAGGCAGGAGACGACGAATCAGAGCCATGTGTGGAGCTCGCTCTTCTCTGCAGCAGCAGGACCAGCGCGCCGGCTGCCGTCACAGGCACGCTACTCTGCACAGAGCACCAAGACTTCTCTTCCAGCTCTCAAGTTGTTTGCCTTAGAAACTATCATTTTGAAAAGATTTTCAGAAGGGGTTCATAAATAACAATTCTTCTGAGGGCACAGCATGCATATAATGGACGAAAACAGTAACTGGCTGCACTGAGAAATGTCTGAAATTACAAGGATATGCTAAAGGGAAATGATATAGCTGCTGTGTCTTCCATGACCTGATTCAAAGCACTGAAATAAACTACATCAAGTCTAGTGTGAAATGATATCATTTGACAAAAAGACTGCTCCAAAACTGAATAAGGCCAGGCGGGACAGTAGCTGGGAGCATACATAGGATTTAAAGCTGGGCTACCTGGGTTTGAATCTTAGGCTCCACCACTTTTTGAGCTGTGTGATCTATGGCAAATTAAATGCTCTGAGCCTCAGTTTATTCATCTACTTCGTTGGTTTGTTATGAGGATAAATGAGATAATGTGTGTAAAGTGCTGAGCACAGTGACTGAGCCAGAGTTAGCACTCAAATATTAGCTAGTGTTATCACCACATCATTGATTCAGACACACATCCCACACACACCTCCCACACCACACACACATTTCAACATTTTGAAACCAGGCTGCATCACCCAATTGATGGGATCTTACAATTAACTGACTGCATTTTTTCTAATGGTACATAAAAAATGCAACTTGTCATCAATGGCACAGATTTGATAAAATATGGTATTGAATTTCTCTCTCTGCTCTAAGTCACAAACCAGCTCAATGGTCTCCCAGGCATGAGGATTCACCCAAAATCTCTCCCGTCACGTGTAGCTTGAAAGATAGCTTAAGACAGGGGTCAAACCATGGCCCACGAGAAAATGAGGACTGCTGCCTGTTTTCATCAAGTTTTACTGGAACATAGCCACACTCCTTCACTTATGTATTGTCTATGGCAGCTGTCGTGCCACCACATTGAGTGGATTAGCTGCAACAGAGACCGTACAGCCTGCAAAGACTAAAACATTTACTATCTGGCCCTTTACAGAAAGGGGTTGTCAATCCCTGGTTTAAGACAGTCTTCTGTGGTGAAAAAAAAATCCAAGTTTCTATAATATTTCTGCCTTTTCAAACTGTACTGCTTGTCCTAAAATGGCTCAATACTGTCTGAAAACTCAAGATAGCCAGAGAGAGCAAGAAATAAAAGTACTGGACCAGCACACCTTATATACAAGTTAAAAGGAAGAAGGCCTAAATCGAAGACTTTTCTCTACATAATATATTTTTTTTAAGCCATAACATTAGTGAAGTAATCATAAATAATCCCTCTGTGATAAGTAGGCAAATAAAAGTGATCATATAATATTACAAGCTGAACCTGGCAAAGCACGCTTCCTAAGAAAGATCCTTTGCCTTGTCACACTTAGAAATTATAAGAACATAAAACAAACTAAAATCGAGTACATATATTTCTAGTTTGCGAGCTAGTTGGCCAGCTATTAATATTCACACCCATGTCTTTGGGTTTTTAAGTAATATTATTCTAAAGTAAATGTAAGTAACCTATGAGTAGGAAAACCCAAGGGCAATTTTTCAACTTAGATATATGAACAGCTGTCCTATTCATACACCTAACCTTCACACATCCAAAGGCAAAAATTTATAAGAGGAGTAAATGAACAGGTCCTTTCAGAGAACAAGCCAAAATCTTGGCAGCAACACCATTCCCTAAACAGTTACCCTAATCAGCACCAACCCAATACTTCATGCTCAATATTCTTCAACACAATCTGCTATATCAGTTACTAAAGTCAGCCTTAGTGAAAATCTCAAGAGGAACTATTACTGGAAGCCAGAATATAAAAGTCACTTATTTTCATCCTAAGTCTTGCTGCTGTCCTTTCTGGGGAGGCAAACGTGGATACTGTGCCTTTTTGTTATATAAAAGCAAGGATGATAGTGATTCAAAGACGAATAACCAATTACTACAAATAAAAGGGTAGTTCTATATTCAATATTTCAAACAGCAATTAATACAATAGCCAGTGGGAAACATTCAACCTTACCAAGAGTAAATAAAACTTTAAATGAAAATTTAAAAATATTTTCCATCTAAACTAGGCAAAATTTCTTAAGCAGTTATATTCAATGCTTTAAAATGCAGTGAGACCAACAATAAAATAGATTGTAAGGCTCCTACTCAAATGTCAAATGTCAACTCACAGAGGCCTTCTCTGCCTACCCTATCTAAAATATTATCCCTAGCCCCTCATTCCCTATCCCCTTACCTTTTTTCATGTCACTTACTACCACTTGAAATTATATATTTTAATTTCACTCCTCCACTAGATTATAAGCTTTGTCAGTTACAGTCCTCTGTTGATGCATGATTGGTGCTCAGAAAAATAGCTGCTAAACCAATAAAAGTGAATGTGAATGTAAATTGGTATAGTATTTCTGAAAAAGAATTTTAAATATGTAACAAGAGCCTTTAAAAAATTCATAGCCTCTGAACAAAACACCAATTCTGAGAATTTATTCTTAGAAAATAATTCAGGGATGCAAAGACTTGTGTATAAATATATATATATATATATATTTTTTTTTCCCCCCCTCCCTTTTTTACCAGGAGGTCCCGGGGTTCGAACCCCGGTCCCTCCATATGGTAGATGGACGCCGAACCTCTTGAGCCACATCCGTTTCCCTGTATAAGTATAGATTACAACAGAGCTTTTTGAATAGCAAAAAATCAGAATCAACCTACATGCCCAACAACAGGAGATTTGCCAGAAGTAGCACACTCATACACACTTGTACAAACCCATAACTATCACTCCCCTGTCCCTACTAAAATATTTTCTTCAAGTGACAGAGCTGGATTTAGTCTTATTTCCCATCAAAAAAATTAAGTAAAAACATTGATTTCCAAAGCAGTGCCACACTCAATGACAGATGATTAAAGAACTAATCCTGTAACAGTCGTCCATCATCCTGCCCACAATTTCACCTAAGCTTTGACAAACCAAAGCCAGCAACACATGGTGAAACATCCTCAGCCCACGAAGCTCAACACCGACAGTGAACACACAGCATCCTTTGAATACCACGCATTGTGAAAACTGGCACCCGAGCTATGACAGTCCTGAGACAAGGTCTACCCACTACTTTATCTTGGGTTCAGTGGATATAAAACCTGTAAGTGTGGATGGAGTTGCTGATTAAAGATAATTTTACTCTGTGGATCTAGATACCCTTCAATAAAATCTCATCCAACAGAATAGCACAGCTAAGCATTTTTATAATGGAAGGCGTTATTGTTTATTCTCCCTGACCTGACAGAATACAGACCTGCAATCCTGAAGTTAAAGAATTAGCTTAAACTTTATCTTTGCAATAAGGAAAACTGTTAGGGATAGATGAGCTTTATGACCATGAAAACAACAAACTACCTACATATTAGATACAAAAGAATTACAGGGATGTAAATTATGGTTCAGCTACTTGATGGAATATTTTACTAAAAAATAATACAAACATGAGAAAGTATTTGGGATCATAAGTGACAGATATATTAAATTAAATATACTGATAGCAAATATATAAAAACATAGTCATAACCAAAGACAAGAAATAAAAGAAACACAAATATATGAATTTAAAAAAGAAAAATCATCTATAATCTTAATACAATTCTGCTGTCTTTACTGTGCCCAGCACAGCACCAGATATCTAGAAAGTACTTAATAAATATGTGTTGAATATACGACAATAGCAAACATCCATTGAGCCTCTATTGGTATATTTGGCACATAGTAAATGCATTATTTGCATTCACAATGGTCCTCACTAATATCCTGTAAGGGGGAACAGATGTAGCTCAAGTGGTTGAGCGCCTGCTTCCCACGTATGACATCGCAGGTTCAATCCTTGGTATCTCCTAAAAACAAACAAAAAGCCAACTCTCATTGGGGAGCAGATGTAGCTCAGTGGTTGAGCGCCTGCTTCCAATGTACAAGGTTCAATCCCTGGTACTTCCTTAAAAAAAAAAAAAAAATCCTATAAGGAATTTTTTATGCCTATGTTTTAGGAGGTGAGGGAATTGAGGCCTAAAGCAGCTAAATAACCTGCCCAAGGTTACATGGGTAAGAAGTGATGAAACTCCGATTTAAAACTGGAGTTCGTGGTCTTGCTCTTACTGCAATACTGCTAAACTGGGAAAAACAGCATTAAATACACTGAAGGCAGAATAAATTCAGTATGCTCATGAAGGTAGTCTTCGTAAAGTTAGACAAATTTAGTGATTGACACTAAGCACAAGGTAATTTCTCAGATACCTGCTGACTACTATAACTGGGAATTTTATATCTCACTATCATGAAATTAGACATTTTAAAACTATAAAAAGTCATACAATACAGAACATACATGTATAGAAGTTAAACTGCAACAAGATCAGTTAGCCCTGACAAAGGGCATTAAAAAAAAAAAAAAATGGGGAAAATTAAAAGTATCCATTTATCCAACAGTGACCAAGAAACATAAGAAATCTAGATTTCCTATGCAGCTTGGGGTTTAAGATTTGACAATTTCAAAGCACAGCCAATCCTCACCTGCCTCCTAAAAATATATTCCAACTACCCTGCTATAAAGCTAAGGACCTTCCATCTCCTTTGTTTTCCAGTATCTTCTTAGTTCAGCCAAGTTGATCCCTCCTAACAGACAATGGGATTGTAGACATGGTCCCCACCAACCTTGTCTAGCTTCATCTCCCACCCACCTACATTCTTACTCTCCAGCAGTACTACAAAAACTGTATTTCCTAGAATATCTCCTGCCCTCTTATGCCTTTTGGCCTCTGCACATTATGTTCTCTTAACCTAGAATGCCCACCCCTGACTTTTTGGGCAAACTCTTGGTCATATCAAGTCTTGGCTCTAATATCACATCTTCATCCCTGACTTATTTAGGATTTCCCTGATTCCCAGGAACTCCTTCTCTTGCTAAACTTATCTAAAGTATATAACAGAAACACTTATCTAAAACATTTATCTAAAGTGTTTACCAGAAACACTTATCTAAAAAGTCCCAGACAGGTAAATAGTCACTTCATTTTTAAAATGATAATTTTGAGCATAGAATCATGAAAACATTTCAGGATACATAAAATATTTTAACTTTCTACAAATAAGCATGGATTTATTCATGAAGGCCTTTTCTTTGGATAAGGTATGGATCTGTTGATCAGAGCTCTGTATCATCTTTCTTATGTAAACCATTCTAGATTTATGTAATTTTTCCAATATTTCATAGTTGCCTCACCTATATCTAATTTAACATTTCTTTTGCTACTCATCTTTATTCAGTTTTCCCAAAGCATTCAATTCAGTTTACAGAGAAGTAACTTAGTTTTTACCCATTTCATCAGTTTATGTAAAATTTAATTACACTATGTCATTGCAACAAATCTAACTGGATAAATAGGTTTAGGAACAAACACAATTGACTTCTGGTGGGCAAACAGTGTGAGAAGAACTTATGCAGACCACAGAGCAGACCCAAGCATTCAGAGAGGATAGGGGAGAGCAATTAATCTCTCTTGTTGGTTAGGTGGAAACTGGTTAATTAAAGTGTCTCCTGAACCACTTTATACAAACATCTCCCCATTAAACCAAAGCTTCAAAACTGGTTTGCTATTGCATGGTTCTATTATTGACTCCCTTAGCCCTCCAGGCAGCTGTATAGAGCCTGGGGCAATAACAAACTTCCTCCCTTACCCCCACCCTTCCCCCTCCCCCAAGAAGTCTCTTATACTTACCCCATTTTCTATGTATGTCATTACATGGAAAGGTTGACAAGCATTGTGCAAAAACTGTAATCTCTTATTTAAGAGTAGTGACTGTTTTTATTCACAATTAAAACATCTTGTACACAATAAGTGATAAATTTGTGGAATAAAAGTAATGAATAAGAGAGACTTCCATAACCTCGTGTGGCAACTATAGGTAAACCAGAAAAAGACCTCAACCAAGCAGATGTGACTGCTGACAGTAAGCCTGGTCCAGGGAAGCAGTAATGTGAAATCAGTCCTTAAAAGTATCTTTTTATTTACCCATTTATGTATTCTCTCCCCCACTAGAATGAAGCTCCATGAATGTTGGGCCCTTGTCTAGCTTGTTCAATTTGTATTCAAATGCCTAAATGAATGTCCGCCAAGCAGTAGCTACTCAATAAATATTCATTAAATGTGTTGCTGGAAAAATATCAAAGAGAAGTGAGGGTATTTTAGACTCTAAGGGAAGGATTGAAGCCATCATTCTACTAAAACATTCTACTCGAGAAAGGATGAAGAAATAATGGGAAAGCCATGCTTTACACTTTCCAGCTCCTTTCAACATTGATGGCAACTGGTGATTGTTCTACAACATATCACAGTGGTTAAGAGTCGAGGCTCAGACAGATCTGAGGTCTAAATTCTGGCTCTGTCACTTACTAGCTAAGTAAACTTTTGTGGGTTAACTGAATCCCTCTGGGTCTCAGTCTTCCATTGAGAAACAGGGTTAAAAATAGCTTCTTATAAGTTATTTGAGGGCATGTAAGGGAATACATGGAAAGATTAGAACAATACTGGCATATTAGTGCTGATTCAGTATTTGCTGCTGTGGCTATTATTACTGTAGTTGTTAGGCACATAAAGTACACCACCTCCTGCGCACTGGAAATAAAGATGGAGCTGAACTCCTTGAAGAGCTCCTTCGTTGTTACAAAGGATATTGGGCTGCCTGGTTCATAGCCCAGCTTCTCCTCTTCACCAAATGTGAACTTCAATTTCTCCTTTCATGAAATGAAGATTAACAGTGCCTATCTTCCAGGTCTGTTGTGAGTTTTAAATGAGATTATGAACATGAAGTATTCAGTACAATGCCTGGCATATTAAGTACCCAAATGCTGGCAATAATCATGAACCATATAAATTACAGTTTTGCATGTATAGGTTTTTCACAAATTAAAAAATAAAATGTTTAAAGCGTTACTTAATTAAAAAAAATTTTGGACTGGTGTTTGTTTCATGCTTTTCTGAAATAACTGAATACTTTCCAATCTCCCAAGGGCTTTAGGACTATTAATGATGAAGACACTTGACTTAAACAAGTCCATCTATAAATAGAAATCTTTGTTTAATGGCCAAGC
>JAQZBX010032675.1:0-25875 GCA_029593785.1 Cabassous unicinctus
GGACGCCCAACCATTTGAGCCACATCCGCCCCCTAAAGTATCCATCTTTCACATTCTACTCTTTCTCTGTTCCTTTCCTGGGTCCCACTCTGTGGGGCCAAGAGTAGTGGAAAGAGGATGGATTTTGGAGTTGCACAGATCTGGGTTCAAATCCTGACTCTACAAAGATCCTGACTTTGAATGACTTGCTTAGCCTCTATTCGCGTCGCTTCCTTATCTATGAAATGGGCATAATAATACTTACCTCACAGGATTGCTGTAAGCAAAGTCCCTACCAGGTGCTGAGTACCCAAGAGACATTCAGCCAGGGCTGAACTGCAACATACCTGAGACTCATTCAAAATGCCAATTTTGAATGGGTTTATCAAGACAGTGTGGTAATGTTGCAAAGATAAACAGATCAAAGGAATGGAATAAAGTATTTAGAAACAGACTCACCCATATATGGTTAACTGACTTTTTTTAAAAGAAAATTTTATCAAGTGTATCATTCATAGATGAACATACATAAATAATAAACATAGTAAAATTTGTGAGTTTACAAAACAAACATGCATATCATCATGCTGGGCTCCCATACATATCCCCACCATCAACACGTTGCATTGTTGTGAAACATTTGTTACAAACTATGAAATAGCACCATCAAGATATTATTGCTAACTATAGCCAATATCTTACATTTAGTGTATTTTTTCCTCCAACCCACCCAATTATTAATACCCTATATTAGTACTATATATTTGTTATAGTTCAGGAGAAAACATTCTCATGTTTGTCCTGTTACGGTTAACTGACTTTTGACTAACATGCCAAGATAAGTCGATGGAAGGATATCTTTTTAACAACGGCGTGAGAACAATTGGACATCCATATATATGCAAAAGAATGAACATTGAGCCATACCCTGCACCATACACAAAAATTAACTTGAAATGGATTGTAGTCTAAATGTAAGCGCTAAAGGGATAAAATGTCTAGAAGAAAAATTGAAGAAAATCTTTGTGACATTAGGTTAGACAAACATTTTTTTAGATAGGATATATAAAGGACAACTCATTATTCTCACAATACAGTTATGAGCGAGAGATAGAGGGAAGATTGAGCTATACATCTTGAAACCATCCGTGGGGGTGAGGGAAAAGGGAGAGCGCAGCCTTGAAATGTCTGGAGACAGCACAGTGGAAGAGAGCACGGTTACTGGACACAGCCCTCTGCTCAGACACATGGTCATCAGGAAGCAAGCCGAGGCCCCTGTAGCAACAAGTCACTCTCAACAACAATGGAAAGCCTGGTTTGCGCATGCACATGGGGCTGAGTGGTCTACTTGTATCATTTTGTTTAACTGTAGTAGAAACACCCATGCATGGAGTCATGGGATGACGATGAAGCAGGAACCTCAAGCTGGCATCTAGCAGAATTTCACCTGGGCTGTTCCCTCTCTTCCTCCTGCAGTGGATTCTGTTCCTCCCTTCTTTCTCACTTGGCCTCGGAACTCTATCCTAGGCTTGTCCTCCCACCTGTGTCTTCTCCCGCTCTTACTCTCTTGGGCCTGGAATTCCAGCCTCTGTTTGGCTTCCTGGTACCTCGCTTTGCACTTCCTTGCTCCTTGAATCTGGTAACCCCCGTCTGTACCCGTGCCCTGACTCCTCACAGCTCTCAGCCAGTTCCAGGTCATGGGGCGTGACAAACTCTGGGTGACTACTACTCTCATCAACCCCAGCGCACATAATCGCCAGTCCTGGGACCTCTCTCATGCGTTGCTCTTGTTCTAGTTTCCCTGACACTGCGCGCAGGTGTAGACGGACGTCTTCAGATGCTTATGAGGGGCACAGATTGAAAAGGCCAGACTTTAAATGTAGCTTTGGAACCTTTTAAGTCTTGACGTAACTGTGAGGGAGATTGGTTGTAATTGTATTTCATGAAGTATGAATTATTTTTATAATTTAAAAAAAGAAAAAGGAAAAATAGATTTGTGGGCTTGACATAGAAGACAGGTAGAATCTCTCTGTGCTTTTAAAAGGCAAACCTGTGCCAGCCAGCCTTCAATCTTAGAATGGTAAAGCTGGAAAGAACTCTGAGGGTCACATGGGTCATATAATTTTACCCACTGAAGCCCACCCCCAACAATTTCACAGATCAGGAATTTGAGGGATGGGAAGGTTAAGTGAGGATTTATCAAGTTTGCATAGTTGAAACTTAACTATGAAACTTAAACCCTAGTTTCCCTTTCTTTCTTTCTTTAAACTTTTTATTTTGAAAAAATATCAAGCTTACAGGACGGTTACAAACTCCAACACACCCCAACTCCCAGACACCCAGACCCACCAATTTTAACATTTTGCCACATTTGCTGCATTATATTATCTCTCCATCTTGCAATCTGTCCATCTATCTATCCATCCATCCATCAACCCATCATGCGTCTACCTATCTGTCTGTTTATCTGTTTTCTGAACATTTGGGAGGAGGCTGAATACATTGTGCTCTTTGAACACATAATATGTCCAAGCGCATTTCCTCAGAATAAGGATATTCACTTATGTAACTGCCTTAAGTATAGGGTTATCAATTTCAAGAAATTTAGCATTGATATAAAGCTTACAGTCTATATTCCAATTTTCCCATATCTCCCAGTAATGTCCTTTTGAGCCTTTTCTCCTCCATTATTAGATTCTGTCAAGGATCACATATTGTATTTGTTACTGTTTCTTTAGTTGCTCTAAAATCCTAGTTTCTTGACTGTAAATCCTGCACTTGCTTCCAACTCTGAACCAGATTACGGTATTTGACTGCCTCTGAAAACCTGTAGGAGACATAGTGATCATTTCCCAAAGGTGGGATAAAGCATGGATTGATTTTCAATGAAAGTGGATTTGGGGATAATCGTTCCAACTTAGTACATTCTTTTCTCCTCTTTCCATATCCATTTTCACGGCCACCTGCAAACTTTGGCTGAGCACTGGGAAATGAGGAGCAGTTTCCAATTTCCAGTCTCTCTTTTCACAGCTGCGGAGTCCAGTCACTTGAACTGCAGTGCTTTGGAGTTGGCTGTTCACTCTGCCACGGCCAACCTCTGTTGTAAATTTTCCTCCCAGAACACGTGACGATGCATGTCCTGGCTATATATCCTGCCTGCCGGCCCAGAGCTGTCAGAGCACTGAGCCCGGCTGGGAGGGAAAGCACTTTTGGACTTGGCGATTGAGGAGTGCAGGACTTTGGACGAATTCATCACTTTGGTAAGTTTGCAATGCAACTTTGCTTTAGGAAACATTTAAGAGAAGGATATTTCTCATAATTAGCAGAAAGTGTTTTTCTTTCTTTTCTTGCTGTTCTTCCTGTGCTAAGGAAACTGTTTTGAATTTAGAAATAGCTTTAAGTTTTAAAAGCTAAATGTAAACTTTTTTCTGGCTCAGTCTGTTAAAAAGTTTCCCAGGGATTAAAATGTTCTCTCTTTTCTTTATGCTCCCCTGCCTTTTATTGATTTTTCCTTTTCCTTTTTTAAATTATAAAAGTAACCCATGCTTACTTTATGAAGTGCAAATACAACCGGCATGTGTGCACTACAAAAGCCAAAGTCTTCCTTTCTTTCCCTCTCCCCCTGCTCTCCTCCCCCCCCCAACTCCTACCCCTCATAGCTAGGCCCCGTTAACTATTTGGGGGAACCTCTTTCAGCCATTCCCCCATGCATTTGCAAGCTTTTTTGATATTGGAATTCTACAAAGCTCGTGTGCAACTTTGTCCCTGTGCCGTGGAGCTGTGGGAGCTTTCTAACCTGCAGGTTTCTCCCCAGATTCTCGCCGTGCGAGCAGCGCTTCAATGCTGAGGATGGAGCCTCTGAACAGCACGCACCCCAGCACCGCGGCCTCCAGCAGCCCCCTCGAGTCCCACGTGCATGGCCGCGGCAGCGGCAACGAGTACTTCTACGTTCTGGTTGTCATGTCCTTCTACGGCATTTTCTTGATTGGAATCATGTTGGGCTACATGAAATCCAAGAGGCAGGAGAAGAAGTCTAGCCTGCTGCTGCTGTATAAAGATGAGGAGCGGCTCTGGGGGGAGGCCATGAAGCCCCTGCCCATGGTGTCGGGCCTGAAGTCCGTGCAGGTGCCCATGATGCTGAACATGCTGCAAGAGAGTGTGGCGCCCGCCCTGTCCTGCACCCTCTGCTCCATGGAAGGGGACAGTGTGAGCTCTGAGTCCTCCTCCCCAGACGTGCACTTCACCATCCAGGAGGAGGGGGCAGACGACGAGCTGGGGGAGACTTCGGAGACGCCCCTCAACGAAAGTAGTGAAGGGTCCTCTGAGAACATCCATCAGAATTCCTAGCATCCCCAGGGTCTCTGCATGTGGCCCCGTCAGCCAGCACCCTTAGAGGGGTGCAGGACACTTTTCAAGTGTCTGGTGGCACTTTTCCAGTGCAGCTGCCACTTTGAAGAGACCCTCAGCTAGCCTCCAAATCGGGGTGGGGTGGGGGACAAGGCTGGGCTGGAGCCAGAGGCAGCAGCAAGGAGTCTCTGGGGGGCAAGGCTTGAACCCACCACCGAAAACGCCCTGAAGACCTGCAGCCTATACATTTACTCTGGGGTCTGGGTGCTGGGTTTCCTGCTCCAAATTTGGCAGGACAAGGGGTTTGCTGTTGTTCTGTCACTGGATGACCTTGGTAACTCCCCAATCATCTGCCCACTCCCTGGGCGGTCAGACGCCTGTAGGAGGTGCTGGGGGCTAGTGCTAATTTGCCCAGGGCTCTGTTCTTCTTGATCTGATTGGCTGTAAGTACCTCTACCATGTACTTGTAGATTAGCTCACTGCCAGCTACAGAGCTCTTTCTGGAGGTCTTTTGGATTAGAGGGGAAATACTGATGGAGGAATTTTGATGGGAGAAGGCTGGAAAGCTGAACGTGGCCCATTTGCATACTGTGAGGCAAAAATGCAGCTTTTAAACCTGTTCATATTGGCTGGAGGTCTAAGAGATGACGTGTTCTTCTGACCCTTTTCTAAGCTATGACCTTTAACTAGCTGACCTGTGACCATCCAGCATCAAATGCTGGCGTGATGTTTTTGTTTTGGCTGGCAGGGCTTACCTAGAATTGAATCCGCACTCCTAGTGGCCATGCAGGGGACTCTTACTGCCCTTTCTAGATGGGATGATGGTGGCCTCTGCTACTTCTTTTCCCAGCCTAGTTTTCTGAGCTGGGAGAAGGAATGATGTGGGCCTCCACAATGTGGTATTTTGTCACTTAGCTGAGACCTAAAGGGCATTCTCAGATGGAGGCTGTACAGAGCTGGGGTCCAAATTCTGTGTCTCCTGTCCTGAGCCCTACACTCATTTGCTGTGTGGTCCCGGGCATGCCGTCAAGAGGCGTACTGCCTTCATGAGACTCCTCCTGATCTCTATCCCCAGGGGTGGGGAGGATGTCTTTAGAATTTAGAGACTCTGTGATAAATCCTGCATGGCCTGGTGTGAGGAAGCTTGAGGAGAACAGAATATTCCCCTCTTGCCAGTTAGTCTGGAAAAGGACCAGCTTACTTAAAGGAGCCGTGGCACACTCAGAGCATGTAACTGGGGAATTCAGGGCAAAGCTCGAACCCAGACCTACTGATTTTCCCAGGACTGAGCCATCCAAGCAGAGATCACATTTTACTCTGCAAAGCTGCCGGGGTGAGATTCCTGGTGGTGGGATGTTAACACTCCCAGCTAAGGTAATGAAGAGTTGAAAAACTGCTCAGGAATGCCTGCTCATGTCTCCATGTATTTCTATGGTCCATAACTTTGTAGCAGAGCCTTTAGGTTCTTGAATGCAAGGAGGAAGAGAAACACACCAAAACGTCAAATTTAATTCTAGTCACAAAACTTTAAAAAAATTTTTTTGTTTTTTACACAAACTCACTGGATTGGAGACACAACAATCACTAACAATCACTACTGTCTCCATGGAAGGGTTAACAGCATAGGAGCTGGTTTACCAGTCTGCCTTAACACAGAGTTAGAGGAAATTTATGTTTAGGGAAAAGGGCGCTCCGTTACTTTAAGAGTCAGTGTGGATTTACTCCAAATGGGGCTGTTTAAGTTGAAAGAAGCCAAGTTAAGTTTGGCCCCTTGCCTGGAATCACTTGAATTCTGAAACTTTACTGCAATGGACATGTGCGGTGTCACATTTTCCATTGCTTGATCCTGAAGTTGGTGCAAGTCTATCTGCGCCTATTAAAAAATGATGTATATACTTTCTTCTTATTTTATTGAGTTGTATAGAATTGTCTTCTGTATTTAACAGTTTGTAATTTTCACTTTTTTAATTTAAATAAACAAACACGGTTTCCCCAGGAATTCATGGATTGTTTCTTTGATCTTCAATGTAATTCCACGTTCTCCAAGGAGTCTCTCTTTCTAAGGCATATCTGATTTCTGCCTTAACCATGAGGTGAGCGAAGCTTGGCTTTTCTATCCTTTGATATGCTTTGTAATGAATGGAAAACGAGCTGCAGATGATCATTCATCAACTTCTCTGTTTTCATTTGGTGGTTCTGGGGCCTTTGGATTTGAACTTGCAGTGATGTGGCAACTAACTCTAAGATGTCACTTCAAATTTGGCTGCAAGAGAAGGTTTGATTTGCATGTTGGCTTGACAAATAGTGTGCACATATGTGGTCCCAGCAACACACATTAATGAGCAGAGAGATGCTGTATAGCTAGCAGCACAAACTTACACACATACTGAAGCACAAAGTCTGTAAATTGGGATTGACTTTCCTTTCTCTTCCAGACTCTTCCTACCTAAGACTGACTTCCAGGCCCCTCCCACTTGGCCATGCTATACCTCTGGCCCACACTGACTGAAAGGTTGAGGCATGGACTTCCTGCTGCACCCTCTTGTTTGTGGTCTTATTTACGTAGTCAGAAGAGCCAAAGAAAAATCACGAAAATTCGTGACCCATTTTGAACCATGCAGATGGTAGAAAATTTCCTTGCTTTTGTGTTTCTCTCTTTCTTTTGAGTAGACTTTTCTATTTCAAGTTAATGTTTCCATCAAGTCCACAAAGAATTGTCTCCCTGAAGGAGTTACCTGGCTACAGTACAAGAGAGTGTGGATCCTTCCCATATAATATCAAGGATCCAACAGTTGATACTTTGACGCTGTGAGATGAGAAGATTATTTTAGTAGGTGAGAAAGACTCTCAGTTGATCCCAGCTGAATGTCACTCAGTAAAGAAATAGTTAAAGGAAAAATTTTACCATGGGCGGAAGAAGAGGGAATTCTAAACTCTAATTGTCCTAAAAATATGCAGAGTACACTGTGTCATTTTAATGGGATATTTGTTTTCTTTCTTTCTTTTTTTTTTTTTTTTAAAGAACTTCTAAGCAGAACCTAAGGCCCAAGGGGTTTGGTCTGTGTGGATTTACTTATGCATGTGAAAAACTGAATAGGGAATTTGACCCATGCACCTAAGATATTAGAAACATATTTTAAATCACTTAAATGTTAGGGGTGAGGTAAATGGATCACCCTGCTAGTTCCATACTGTTCTAATTACACCTTTGTACGTCAAAGAAAGGCAGGGATGCTGCAGAGGAAAAGATTTCTTTCATGGACAGAATCATGGGATCAAAACTACCGGGAAAGGGTGAAGTCGGGCCAAGCAATGAGTGCTCTTGGCTCGTGGTTCTGGTTGGAAAGTGGACCCCATGGTGTACTTCAGAGCCATGATTGGAGGTTTTCGTGGCCAGGCATGCACTTCCAGAGCTCAGTTGAAGAAAGGTCATTTTTCATTCTGTAAAATGCTGCTGCAAGCCTAAATGCTGTGGAACAGACAGAACATCGAGCCTAAATGTAATTTATGCTCTAGGTTTGGACAGAGCACACATTTGCTCAATAGCCTTACCCTGAAGTCTGGCTCACTGTGCAGGAGAAAAATCACATGGGGATATAATGGATCATGAAATTGGAGGTGGGATCCAGGGCTGGAGGGAGATGAGTCAACTGGTCAACCAGGATGGTGGCTTAGGCCAGGGCTGGAATGCAGGAAGATGGGGCTTAAATGGGGGCCTCCTAGGAGTTCTGCTTGGTTATGTCTGGGTTTCTAGCAGAGCTCTGCCACTGTCTTGCTTTCTCGTTCTGGAGAACCTACCTAACTCTGGGACCTGTAGCTTCTCTCAACATGCAAATAACATGCTGACCTTCCTCTTTGGGACACTGTTACTGAAAAGAATCATGAAATACCTCGAGAAACTGAGCACCACAGGAAACTAAAGGAATAGCATCTTCAGGATTCTCCTTTTTATAATGTATCCTGAGCATGCATCTGCAAATAAAGTCACAGAAACATCCTCTTCTGTAGATGATTTCCTTGGGAGTTGGGAATTCAGAAAAAGGACATAGTTTGCCAGAGAAGAAGGGTCATAACAGAAAAACTACTATCAAAATCTGCCTTCCCCCATTTCTGAAATGTTTCCTCCCACACAGGAAGGAACAGTTTGGGATGTGAACTGTTACCATAGTGATAACAAGCCAAGGTCACTTGATTGAAGGAGCCTGTGCGCCCAGGAGTACTGGATCATTAGGGCAACTTTATGAAGTTAGAGTTTTGTCCTTGGCTTTGAACGTGCTGCAGCCTTCATTCATAGGGTTGGGGAGAGGATGCAGGTAAAAAACTGTTCTATTGTCTTGTACAATTCCAACGTCTCTTCTCCTTCAACCTCTCCTGCTTTGTTAAATATAGTGCTAAACTCTTGTTCTCCCATCTCTAGAAATCTAGTGTCTTACCTTGTGTTCTCTTGCTAAGAGACATGATTAGAGAATTTTTCACATCAATAAGTGTGTCTTTGAACAGGTTGAGGACAGTGTGGTGTGATTAAATGGACAAAATTTATTATTTACCTAATATTTGCTTTGTTCTATGATAGGTATTTCTCCTTTGAATGTCTCATTTACTCCTTCCAAAGAAAACTGCAAGCTGGCCTAATGATACCGTAAACCAGATAAGAAAGCTGAACTCAAGGATGCTAGTTGCAGGCCATTCAGGCTTCAAATGTAGTTCTTCTGGTATAAAATATAGTATTTTTTTAATCACTAAGAAGTGGGAAATTTGATGAATGTAATCTAGTCCCATCCTAGACATTTGGCAACACTGTGACATTGCATAAGCTGCTCAACCTCTCTGGGCATGTTTCCTCATTGGTAAAATGGAGATAATTATGTCTTCTGTCCTGACCTCAAAACATTGCCAGAACTGCTTATGAAGCAATTGGGAAAATAAATAAGGGGCTGTGTGGTAGACATTAGTAACATTTATTAATATCTGGTCCTCTCTGGGAACACAGAAGATTCCACTTCTCAACCCCTTCTTCTATCCCCTTCCCGCCCCCCCCAACCCCCAGGGGTTGGGCATGGCCATACGACTTCTGGTCAATGTAAACTGAGTGAAGCGATATGGGAAACGTCCATGTGGTGTTCTCTAGTCGCCCTCTTCTCCTGCAGGTCATCAATGAGGTCACATGCTCCAGCCCATACAACTGATAGGATGGAAGAATCTATATCAGCCTGTAATGGTGAATTACTGCATGGAAGGCAGTTGTGCTGGAGAGTTGCCCAAACCTGCAGCTGGCTTTGCATGAAGTTAATACATCTGTCATGATAAATATTATGAGGTTGGGATTTTTGTTGCTGCAGCAAAACCTACCCTCTCTGATTAATCAGGGTATAACCATATTAGAGAGCCATAGAATGTTGGCAGATGCCTTCTAGATCAGCTACCCTAATCCCTCATTTTGATGACGGGGAAATTAAGGCCCACAGCAGATGAGTGACTTATTCAAAACCATAGAGGCATACAGGAGTAGAGAGGGGGTTACAACCCAGGCTCCTGACATTTGATCTGAGATCCCCATGGCGGGCATGGCCATGGAGGTTTCTGCCAAGTCTTGGTGAAGATACCTAGAGTATCTTCTCCCTTGAGCCTCCCATGTCCAGTTGCCCTTACTGGTTTCATGAGCCTTGCTGGGAAGTCAAAGTTCTAGCTTCCTTTTCCTGGTCAAACCCTGACACTAACTGCCCTTTGTGGCAGGATGGAACTGACCAGGCAGGAGTAAACACATTCCTCTGAAGCAGTGCAGTGTGACATCACTGGAAACTTTAATAAGAGGGAAGAAGCTATAAATAGGAGGAGCGACATAGTCAAGCAGGGTTGGACGTAATTGTCTTGCATGAAGCTTACTGGCTTTGGGCTTTCAGTTTTATTTTTTGCACATTTTGGCTCAGCTCCAGTCACAGAGTGGGTCACGTGCAGCACCCCCAGTGCAGAATGCTCCCAGAGACGATGTCCCTAAGTCCTGGGTGGTCATCCTTGAAGGCAGACACTAGACTTTCAGCTTTACGTTGGGGTTTCAGATGATGCAGAAGCCTGTGGGCATATCACTGACCATTATTTTTATATTCTTAGCCCTGATATTGAAGGAAAAGTTTCTCCCTCATTTATATCCTCTTTTTTCTCTTAGAACTTCTGCCAAGGAACTGGACATGTTCTTTGAAAGAGAGATTCTGGTTTCTTTTCCAAAATTTACACCTTTTTTGTACTTCCACCACACAACCCCCATGCCTTGGATTACAGCAGAAGTTATGCTGCCTTTCCCATTAGATAATAAACTTATTGAGAGCTAGAACCGTATATTACTATTTTTGAAGCCAGACTGCTTGGTTTGGGTTGTCATTCCAGAGGATTCTCTCTCATAATCTCCTTTTCTTCTCATGTGATATTGTCTCTTTTGTGATCTCATCCATTTTCAAATCTTCAACTACGAAGGAGATAATAATAATAGAGACTTATCTAGTGCTTACTATGTGGCAGACACGGTTATAAATTCTTTAAATATATAAAGGTGCATTTAATTTTCATGATAATTTAAGAGATGGGGTTTTTAAGTTCATTCTAAAAACAAGGAAACTGAGGCATAGAGAGAGTAATAAGTTACCAGCTTCATGCAAACAGTTAGCAGCAGAACTGGGATTTGAACACAGCAATCTGACTCACCTAACAATCCTGCCCTGTTGTTTTACTACCTCAAAGTCCCAAATCAATCAGCTCTAGCCTAGACTTTTTTTGCAAGTACCAATGTCCATGGCTATATCTGCCTGATGTGCCAAAAACCCCTCATATTTCCAGCATCTAAATATATTTCCAGCTCCAAAATATATCCCCCAACTTATGTTTCCCATAATCCATTAGTCACAGATGTAAAAAATTTAAGTGTAGCCCAAGATTTTCTCTCTCTCCTTAGGTTACTATTCTCTCTCTGAAATAATTTTTCATTAAGGTTACTGTTTACACCCATAGTATTTCTTTAATCAGGAAACTATTGAGGGTCAGAGAAACGTTGGAGCAGGAAAAATAACACGACCAGAGCTGTTCATACATGAACAAAATATATTTTATTATTTAGAATGGAAGTTGCTAGACTGGCCTTAAAATGGTAACAACAGTCTCTATCATTATGGTGCTTACAAATTTTCCTATTATGTAACATGAATTGAAAAAGACAGAGGAGAGAGAAAGAAAACGGTTCCATGGGAGAAATGAGATGTGCCTGGACTGGGACAGGTGAAATGGAGATGGGATAGAAGTTCAAAATATTGAGGTGTTGAAACTGGCAAGATTTTGCAGCTGCTTGAATGATGGAGAATGAAGAAGAGGGTGGAATAATAAAAGATAACTGACTCTGATTTTGTGTAATTGAGAAAGTGGTAGTGCCAATAATAAAAATGGGCAGCAAATGAGTATTGTGCTATGTATTTTGAGTTGAAAGTGCTGACATGCTATCCAGAAGACTTTTGGAAAATCAGTATGGGAACTTGTCTCAGCTTGCTAGAGCTGCTTTCACAAATCCCACAAAATGGTTTGGCTGAAACTATGGGAATTTATTGTCTCAGGGTTTCAGAGTCTAGAAGGCTTGCTTCTTTTTGGGGTGGGTAGCAATCTGATGCTGGCTTGCCGCAGACCTTGGGGCTGCTTGAATCTCTTCCCTCCGCCACAGGGTGAGGTACTGTCCTTTCTCTCCCAGGTTCCAGCTTACTTCTGGCTCTTTCCTGTGGCTTTCTCTTTATAAGGCCTCCAGGAATCCGGATTAAGACCCACCCTCATTCAGGTGAGCCACACCTTAGCAAAAATAACCTCTTCAAGGGGTCCTACTTACAATGGAGTTACTCCCACAGGAAGGTGGGTTACGTTTAAGAACATGTTGGGGTAGATAATTCAATCTACCACAGAGCTTTTGAGAGGAGTTGGAGCTAGATACAGAGATTTGGGAGCCAGAAACATGAATTCTTGGATCCATGAGCATGGATAAGGTAACCAAGGGCGTGAGGGAACAAAGAGGAGGGCAAGGAGCTGTCCTTCAGGGACCTGCAACAAGTTGGAGGTTAGAGGAAAAAAGGGAGAAAGAGCAGGCGCAGTTCAAGAAGTACAGTCAGCATTGCAGAGTGTCCCAGGAACCAAGCATCAGAGATTTTCCAGAAAGAGAGATGGTCAGCTTAGAGAAGCGGAGGAGAAAGACGCCTCCCTTGATGACTTGTAAGCAATTAGTGATCCGTCATATGCACAATTTATAGAGTGGTTGGGGAGCAGAGATATCACAAGTTATAAAAGATGGGTGCATGTCGGGTGAATAGGTCACTGCCTAACTCTTTCAGGAAGCTTGACTGTAAAAGCAAAATATAATGTGGTTAGCTCAAGGAGTTAGTACCACTCAGAGCCTCTGTTCTTCCCCATGTCCCACTTTTTTTTTTTTTTTTAAACTTGCCATTAGTTGCAACTTAATTTAGGTTGCAAATCTATTTTTACTACTTTTGGTAGTATGTGATGATTGAATTCCTTTCAATGTGAAGCTATGTAGGGTTGATGTTCTCCTGTGTTTCTAATCAATCTCCTCTACCGGGGGCTATTGAGGGTAAAGGGACATTCAACAAGCCTGGAGAGGTTGAAGAAGATGGGCTATAGGGCTGATTCAGAAAGCAGGGAAGTAAAAATAACATAGCAACCAATTTCCCAATGCAGAAATCAGAGCACAAATATTTTGCTGCCAATTCTCTGCTTGTCATTTCCTTTTCAGGTTATATGAGAAGCACTAAAGAAAATAGGGTGACCTTGTACCTGGAGTTGCCCTGAAGTTTGTATTTTTCCAAAGTGATTTTTATTCTGGAGCTCAGTATCACTAAGTGCTTGAAAATTGGATGTGTGATTTTATATCAAAGTGTTTTTTTCATATGGAAGATGTCAATGTGAAGTCGAAATGTTATCATACCTGATTTTGTTTAATTTCTGAGTCTGGAGAAAATGAAGCATATTTTACACATATTGGTTGGGATTCAAATTACCTTAAAAATCAGGTATCTGAATAAATTAATGGAAAAAGCTTTTCTGGTAGAAAGTGGGTGGTACCCCAGGATTCAGGGTCACATCTTGTGCCTCCACTGTAATAAAGAGCAACTTTAAAATAACTGGCAGCTTTAAAATCCTCCTTGCGTTTTCTAAAAGAGGTCCTTGAAGAGGCATATACCAGCCCTACAGAAGCACACACAAATAAAGGAGTCATCTCCAAACACGGGAAACAGGGTAGCTTTAGGCAGCCCCTGGGGCTGCATCAAGAATCAGAGCAGCTGTCATCAAACTATTTTCACCTCTCTTGGTAACTTATTTCGTAGCTATAATGATTAAATAGTAGGTCTTTGACAGCTTAGAACCAGCTGAAAATCAGAAGGCAAAAGAAATATTGAAATTAAAATGATAAAATGTAATTTTATTTTTCAGATAAATCAAATGATATTGTGAAAACAAAGACAAAAATGAGGGAAAAATCTATAACTGACGTGAATTTCAAATATTTGTATTTTGCTATTGGAATCCATATTTTTTATGAGAGGAGGGTCTGATTTTACTTCAGGGATTAGCTTCTAAAATCAGGGCATAAGGCAAAGTTATCCTTGAAAACTCCATAAATTGCTCTTTAAATTCCAGGACCTGGGTCCTTCCAAGTTCAAAAGTCAAGAATGAACTGTGCTTTCTCAGAGAGACCTGGTTATGGCCTCTTTTCCCCAGAGTTTGAGGGTGACTTTGAATAGGGGAAAGACACTTGGGGCTGGAAAGGGGAGTTCTCTGTTTCTCTGTCTCTCTCGTACACATGCTTACACACACACAATTGAATTCCTGTAAAAGTAGTATGCCTATTCTAGACTTTGCTGTAGAATAGATGAGTTATTTCCTTACTACATTTGCTGTGCCTTCTATGCTACTGAAGTAAGAAGCACTGCAAATCAGCTGTAGTCTTGGTTACAAAATTGCTCTTTGGGGAAAATCCCTGAAAACAACAACCACAACAAAATAACTCAACCAAGGATGTCATAAAATTTAAGGATTTAGAGTTTCAGTGTTCACTCCTTTTGCACTTTAAATCACACACGTGGTAGGTCAATTAACATTTATGAAAAGCTTAAAATGTGCCTGCCAGTCCCTTTCACAATATGCAATTTTATTCAATCCCTATAATGACACTATGATGCTCATCTTTTATGTGAGAAAATTAAGGCTCCAGAAAGTGTCCAAGGTCAAAGTATTAATAAGGGGCATAGTTAGGATTTGAACCCATATCTATCTGATGCAAACACATATATGTTTTGCACCTTATGTCATAGAATCTTTCCCCATTTTCCATAAAATGATAGCAAAATTATGGAGTTATTTTTTTCTCTAAGAGCCTTTATATGACATTTTATCTAAAACACCCATTTCTTTGTGATTTGCAAACTTAGAGTCAGTTAGGAAAGCTGAGAAATCTTTTAAAATTCTACATCATCACCCAAATTACATCTCCTGAATTCTCAGCATCATTCAACAGAGAAAGTGCAGTACTATAGTAATGCGTGGAAAAGATAACACAGCCTTGGACTGAGAGAATGGTTTCTTCCTGTGGTGGAAATAGAAACAAGAGTCGAGAGCAGCAACAGGACCACAAGTGGTCAGTGATCAGGTGGGTATGGAGTGAGGAGAAGGGGAAGCTCTGAGATGCTTGCCTGTGGTTAGGAGAGGTTTGAACAGAGCCTTGGAGACGTTTTAAAGATGGAAATTTGATGATGGTTGATTTGCATAGAATAGTGATCTCAGTACTTATTGTAGATACAGAAAAGTGATTAGAAGGAAACAAGGTCATTTTTAATTCACGTATTCATTGATTCAATAAACACTTACTTTTGAGTCTTTGTTGTGCAAAAGACTTTTTTTTCTAGAGCTCTGAATAATTCAGAGAAAAGACATCTTTTGTTTTAGAGTTGGAAATATTAAGTATCTAACGACTGTGACTAGGTGGTAACTTTAAAATTGGGAACTTTTTTTTTTATTGCAAAAAGAAACTTCATTTATTTTGTTTGCCATGGGGCTTATTATTAAACAAATTCAATTGAATCTAAGCTTTTTGTAGAAAGAGTCAACCAATTTCTTTCTTTTTCTTTTCTTTTTTTTTTTTTGTGTGTGGAAATTTCCAGTCCAGTTCTCCTGATTGGATTTCATCGTGTCAGGTTCATGCCCTGCCTTATCTACCGAATCTTCTCCAGCTCCATGGTGACAGACAACACACTGAGGGAACAATTTTTGGACCAAGTTTGGGAACACTTGCCTCACATAAATTCACTCTAAGGACAGTTCTTCTAGATTTTAAAGTGAGTGTTTTTATTGAAAGAAAATGTAACCGTCATGGTTTTAGTCACTTAAACATTTACTCAAAAGGGCATATAGAAGAACAATTTGACGTCTAAAGAATATTTTCAGTTTTTAAAGTAAGTCTGATTTTCAAAAATGAAAAGAATAAAAAAAAGGCTATGGGTAAGAAATTTTAAAATGATTATTGTTAGGGAAAGTTTGATAACTGTCACATTTAATTTGTTTGTTTTTCATTTAGTTATAGCTGGAGTATACAAATGTAAAATCAAGTTTCATATAGTTTCAGTAATAGGTATAATTTTTATAGTATATAAAAACACTCAAATGTTAGTTGCTATTACTATCACTCTGTTTAAATTAGTATCAATATGGAAAATATATGTTATCTCATTTTCATTTCTCTGTTTTATATTATAATATTTCTGTTATATGCCAGGAAATGTGCTGACTTATTAGTGTTCACTTTATTGGTGGTCTCTTTGTCCAAAGATCATGAAGCCTTCAGATGCTTTTAGCGTCTAGGACTGATTTCAAGAAAATCTAGAATCTCCAGTGAATTTCACTAGTGCCATTTCAACACGGGTGTGGAGAGAAAGTGTAGTTGCAATGTGAGTTTATTCATATTCTCAGGCCAAGTCCACTCCACAATCACTTATCGAGCTCCCTCTCTGTTGGGTGCACAGAGTTTATGGTCCCTGTACGTAGATGGTTTACAGTATTAGTAGAGGAGACAGATGTATCCACAAAGAGTTGCAAGTGATTAAGTACTAAAATAAGGGTTAGGAGTCTGTTCTGGGAGCCAGAGTAAAAAGCAGCCTGCAGAGGTGGACAAAGGCTCCCCGGAGAGCATGGCATTTAATCAGTTTTCTGAAGGTTGAATAGAAATTGCCTTAATTTCTTTATGTGAAAATAGAGGCAATTGGACAGGACTCCTTTATTCTCTAAACTTCTATGATTTTAATGCTCTGGATCCCACTTGGTCACTAATGAGGGGCAGTGGATCCTTTGCATTTTGATTTTTGCAGCATTCCTTGTCTACACAATTCTGAAGCTTCTCAATCCACAGCGAAAACATCTGTTGATTGTTCAGTTGTCCTGTTATTCTGCCAAATAGCTGAGCTTTTACATTTCAAGACAAAGAATTCACACAACTGGTGGAATGTTTCACTTTTCATCAGGATATTTTGGCAGCAGGTAGACAATAACCATGGATGGATTCCAGGAATTTGGGTGATTTGGATCCAGTACAGAGAAAATAATAGCTTAGATTCTGATTTGAAGTGAAGTTCAATTATCCTGAGCCAGAAAATGGTCTTTCTTCTTCCAACTGGTCTAAGATGCTCATTAGTTCTGGCTTTGGTCCTGGGGTATTTTTGTAATAAAGTCAGCTGAAAGTTTGTAGGACAGATGGGGTTGCTATTCTTCGTGAATCTGTAGAGGGGAACAGAGTTGAGTTAGCTACAGGAAGAAATATAAAATTCAGTGAGGAGAATGCACCAAAATGTCATTTGAGTGTTTATATAATTGGACTCCATTCTGTCCCAACAATTTCTTGTTAATTATTTATAGTCTTTTTTTTTAAAAACCAACCTATTGAGATACATACAATAAAATACACCCATTTTCAGTATACAGTACTTTGAGTTTTGACAAATTTCTATGCCTGAGTAATCACCACAATCAAGATATAGAATACCATCACCACCCCTGGACACTGTACCTCTTCCTAGTTCTTCCACATCCTACACTTCCAGCCTTAGAGAACTGCTGATCTGCTTTCAATCACTGTAGATTAGATCTGTCTTTTCTAGAGTTTCATTTAAATGGAATAATAGACTATGCACTTTTTTGTGTCTGACTTCTGCTTAGCACAATATTTTTGAAATTCATCCATATTGTTGAGTGTATCAGTGTTTTTTTTTTCCCTTTTAATTGCAGACTAGTATTTCTTCATATGGAATGTACCATAATTTGTTTGTCCATTCGTGATCACGGACATTTGGGTTGTTTCCAGTTTTGGGCTCTTGTGACTAAAGCTTCTATACATATATTCATGGACAAGTCTTTGTGAGGACATATATTTTCATCTGGTAAGTACTAAGGAATAAAATTGCTGGGTTGTATGCTAAGGGTATGTTTTAACTTCATAAGAGACTGTCGAGCTGTTTTCCAAAATGGCTGTTCCATTTTGTATTCCCACTAGCAATGTGTAAGAGTTCTAGTGTTCTACATCCTTGCTCCCCTAGCCTTTTAAATTTTAGCTTTTTAAGTGGGTAGATAGTGATATTTTGTTGTTTAATTTTGATGATTAATGTCACTGAGCAATTTTTCGTGTGCTTATTGGCCATTCACATATTTTCATTTGTTGAGTGTTTGTTCATATCTTTTCTGCAGTGGTTTTGAAACTTTTTTACATGGCACCCTTGTGGTTCAGTGAAGGTGCCTTGGGGCTACCTTAGTGGTGAGTGGATTAGGCTTGTGCTTTAGTTTATTTTGAAGACACGTTTCCATTGTTAAAAGCTAAAGTTTAAAATGTTTGGTTTAAAGCAAAATTGTGAAGGAGGCAAATTTGGCTTTTGGTGCTTCCATTCCTTTTTTCTCACGGGCCTACAAATTAAGAAGAAAAGTGTTGTGCTGGGTACGTGGAGGAACACAATGTTTAGAAGATAAGGTCTTTAATTCGAGGTAGCCTTGTAATAGAAATGTGCCCAGCCACTGGCATCATATCCAGATTCTACCATTTGTTAGCAATATAATCCTGGACAAATTTATTATTATCTTTGAACCTACAGATTCTTCAGCTGAATAATGTAAAATGTAGTATTGAACCAGTAGAATATTGTGAGGATAAAATGAAATAATAAAAGGAAAGGATCTAGGAGCATGCGTAGCACAAAGTAGCTAACCATCAAATGTTAGTTTCCTCCTCTGTCTCCTGACCCCTAAACTTGCTTTTCTTATCCCCTTTATTTTAGGATCTTAGGATTCCTCACTATGGTTCTCCATCCTTCCCACCCTTTAGAGACTTTATCTGCCTCTGCTCTTCCAACATTTATCTGTTCTGTATTCTTCTCATAGGTTCCTGTTAAGTAAGTGAGTAGCTAATCTGACATAAAACAATTTCTGTTAAGGTGATAATGGTTATTATTATTTTGAAGTTTTAACGAGGACCTAATCCAAAGTAGTAAGATCAGGGGAGAATAAGTAGGGGAGAATGTGTGGCCTGTGACAGGCTGATTAGGGTAGGTAGTTTTTTGGGTATAGTTGACCTTTCCCAGAACCCCCAAAATCATATTGTACAAGTGGTTTTCTCCAGGGAGTTTGCCTGTACTTGGACATTTTCAATTAGTTGATTTTTTCAAGTGTTCCTTCTCCTTTTTATGAGGTCTTTCCCACTATCTTCTAGCTGGCTAGGGCCATATGGATAACTTTACAAGACAAGTTATGGTTCTTTAATAAATGTCTTGTTTTTCTCCAAATTTATAGTTTACTGTGCTCTAGTACTTGCTGATTTCCTGTGATTTATGGGCACATTTTATATAGATTTTTAGACTTCCGATAAGGATATAATTATTTGTGGTTGTTTTAGCAAATCTTTGGCTGGGTAGGTTGACCTGATACAATTTTTTAAAAGATGAGAACACATATTATGGTCATTAAAAAGGAATTTCTTGATGAATGTTCATATGTTTCATTGGTCAAGATGTTGACCTGGACATCACCACAGCTGAGGGATATTCTGAGATAGCTGATTCATTCATTTCTTGCAAGCCACTTTTCATAATTAAGTTCACAGTCCCAAATTCTGGTTGCTACTAGTTTGTTTGGTTTTGTTAACACATCCTATTTTTCTGTTGTCTTTGGAGCCAGATTGTTCTGCAGAATAACATTTTGCAAATAAAACCATGTTATCCACAATAAACCTCAGGTCCTAAAGTGAACTAGCTCTTTCTCTGCCAAATCATACTTAGGAACAAGTTAACAAGCAACCAAAAAATTTAAATGTTTATAGTTTCTATGAAATAGCTGTCCATGAATGGGTTTTTATTTTGAAACTTTATCCACTTTACAAACAAAAAAATGTTTTCCCCAGATCACTGACAATGATTGCCTCCAAACTGGGAAAATGGACTGACATACATCCAAGTTATCCCAACTGAATATTCCTAGAAAACACAATTCTATTCTGAGAATGAAAAGTTATAAGAGAAAATGTGTAGAGGGTTTGGCACTGTCTGCTCTTAACTGTCCTGTTGGATAATTCCTCATGGACCTCGCTAAAGGATATCTGAAATACTAAAATGCCTTCTTTCAACACCCATTGAACAAAATTTGTCAATATCAAATATTTGTTGGAAAGGCAGAAGGCAATTTAGGAGAGTATAGCAATGGGCCAGGCATGGGATTACGATGGTTTGAACTAGAAACTGCGAGTAGCATTGGGAAGGGAAAGAATTGCCATTCAAGTGCCAGGAATATGCAGAGGTGCCTGGGAGAATGGAAAGGAAATAGAATTTTTAATTGAAAATTTAAAACTCAGTTTTTTAAATACTCAGAAACAGAAAAGTAGATTTGGAACGTGCATACATGTCCTATCTGGTTTTCTCTCAGCATTCTGGCTGACAGGGTCTTCCAAGAACCCCTCTGATTTATGTTGCCCCTCATTTGGTCTAATGTGGTGGTGGTTGTATTGTCCTGTTGAGTTGTGCTAATGCCTTGTTTAGAAGCAGTTGCATTTCCCTGTGGAACTTCACATTAATGGTTTCACATTGTGTAAAATGTTAGCAAACCTTTGTGAGAGGAGGTTCTGTGACGGCAGGCACTGTTAATATGGAGTCAACCACAAAAAAATAGGCAAATATGCAGGATATGAGGAAATTTACAAGGAAGAACCTGAAATAGACCATTAATAATTAGCTTATAAAGTGGAATCCTATATACTAATCATTTAGCACACAGTGAGCATCAGAAGAGAAAAGAATATAGATATATTTTTAGACCCTAACTTGGTAATAGTGTAGATGGTAATAAAAGTTTTGGGATTATAAAGTGATTATATTGGGTATAGCATATAAAAGTTCAGGAGGAGGTCTGGATGAAAGGATAAGAAAACAAGTTTCTTTTGGGGGTTTGTGTTGATATTGATTTTTTAAAAGGGGAGTTCTAAGCTTACCTTTATTTCAAATATATTCAAAGTAGGTGTCCCCCCCAGGTTTAACCTATTCTACCCATAGAAAGGTTTTTCTATATTTCTTATAAGACATCATAGATGAATATCTAAACAGAAGTTTATAGAATCATAGTATCCTAGAGTGGACTGGAGAGGTCAACACTGGTATTTCTCGAAAACCTGAGGACAGAAATAGATGCCTACCTGCCCAAGATAAGTGGATGTTATATTCTTTGCTTTGAACCCTATGGTTTCACAGTCAGAGAACTCCTGTGACAGGCACACATAAATTAGCACATTGGCCAGTCTCGATCCACTGATGGGTAGGCTGGAGAAAGATTGTGCCACCATCCTGGTTTGGTGGCATCAGTATTACCCAGAGGGCTTGTTAACTATCCCAGACTTTTTGGTTCAGCAGATCTGAAGTGGAGGATGGAGAAATTGCATTTCTGACAAGTTCCCAGGTGATGCTGCTGCTGCTGAAAGGTGGGTCATGCTTTGAGAACTGCTGATCAGTCAATTCCATCATTTTACAGAGGAAACTCAGAGTAGCTACATTTATTATTTTAATGGAATTCCCAAAGTTACATGATTAGTTTTGGTTAAGCCAGGATCAGATCCTAAGTCTTTGGACTCCATCTCCATAAGCATTTCATAGATGAGGTGGTTCTAGAGAAACGAATAGAATCTTTAAAACAGGAATCTCTGACCTATTATATTATCCTTGGGTCTCAATGGCAACCAATGACAACAATACATTTTAAGCTAGAAAATATGTTCAGTAGAAAAGTGAATCTAGTCTGAGGCAGGGGCTAAAGCACAGTTATAGGAGGGAACTAGGGTCTGTAATTCTTGGTGAGTTATATTTTTAAAGAATAATTTGCTTATTTTATTTATTGCTTGTCTCTTCCAACTAAAATACAAACCCTTAAATGACAGAAATTTGTATTTCTTTTCACTGCAAGATCCCCAGCTCCTCTACTGTGACTGGTACACAGTGAGAACTCAATGAATACTTGTTGAAGGAAGGAAGGAGAGAAGGAATGAGAGGGTACATCTAGTGATGGCTCAATGCTAGTTTGTGCATGTTTTTCCTTGTTTTCTTTTGCTGGAGATAAGGCAAACTTAACCTTCTTCTTCTCATGGCCAAGAGTGAACCTTATAGCTGTTCCCGGCTGGACTGGCCTTTGGCAAAGGGTGGCCTGGCTGCCCAGGGCTCCAAGACCAAAGCTTGATGGCACGTCTGCACCAAGGGTGACCAACCTGTTGGCTTCCCCTCCAGGCATAGATACCATTTTAGTTTGTCACAGGCTGCCAATGAAAAATACCAGAAATGGGTTGGTGTGGCAGTTTGAGATTATTTGTGAATTCCAAAAAGAGAGATTATGTTAGCAAACTGATTTGTTCCTCTGGGTGTGATACCCTTTGATTGCCTTAGATTCAGCTAAGATGTCTTTGATTAAATTATGTTTAGATTAGGGCTTTGATTTGACCACCTCAGTAGGGTATAACTCAGGGTTGACTCCCCACTACCTTGGTGGCTATATAAATGGACACTCACTAAAGAAGACACACAGAAGAAGAAACAGAAGAGGAGAGAGCTTGGTCATTTTGTAACAGAAAGGAGAAAGTTCAAACAGCTAAACTCTGGGAAGAGAGACGAGCCCAACACCAGCCTACAGCTGAGATGGGAAGAAGCTGGGCCCACGGAGCCATAAGAGGAAGAAGAAGGAGAGACCAGGCAGAGGTCACCTGTTATCTTGCTTCAACATGTGGCAACAGACTTTGGTGAGGAAGTAACCTTGAGTTGGACTCTTTAGGGCCTTGTAACTGTAAGCTTCTACCCCAAATAAATACCCTTTATAAAAGCCAACCGATTTCTGGTACTTTGCATCAGCACCCCTTTGGCTGACTAACATAGTTGGCTTTTACAATAGGGATTTATTTGGGCAAAAGCTTACGGTTCGAAGGCTGTGAAAATGTCCAAATCAAGGAATCCTCAAAAGATGCTATCTCACCAAGTTGCAGCTGTGGGCAATTAGGCACATGGCAGTGCATAATGGCGGCCTGCTCATCTCTCCCTTCTCCTCCGGGCCTGTGGCTAGTTCTGCTTTGGCCTGCTCTGTCTGTGGCTTCTCTTTGTCTTTCTGCGGCTGCAGGTGATCCTGGAGTCCTCTCACATGGCGGGGTAAAATGCCTGCTCTCTTTCTCTGTGTCTCTGCATGTTTCTCCTGTTTATAAAGGACTCCAGCAGGAAGGCCAAGACTCACCCTGAGTCACGCCGCACTGAAGTACTCCAATCAAAGGCCCCCAACTGAGTTCAATCCAATCAAAGTGTTCTACACCCACAGGAATGGGCCAATTTAAGAACATAAATTTCTGGAGTCCACAGAAGACTCAAACCAGCACAGAAGCCAAAGCCTTCTTTAATAATAATGAACAGTTACAGAGCCCTTACTATAAGGACTTTATATGTCTTAAGTCAGACCTTAGAACTTCCCCAGGAGCGAGGTAACATTATTGGCCCCATTTAATAGATGAGGAAATGGAAGCCCATAGAGATTACGGAATCACCCAAAGCCTGCAGCTAAGTGTTGGAGCTGCAATTTAAATCCAGCCAGTGTGACTCTATGGTATGCCATGCTCTTAACTGCCACTCCACCTGACCCTTTTGTGGCCTTGTGAGCAGATGTGTCCTCCAGATTGAAGGGGTAACTTTGAGGTTCGCCAGACAGGGCCTGGATTTCACCCTCCCTGGGCTAAATTCAAATGGTCTAAAATCTGTCTCGACTTATGGGAAAAGTTCTTGGGAAAAGAAGTATTTGGAGGGCTATAGCAGTGATTACTATGACATTCCAGAATGTAAATCCAAGGTAGAAATAAGTGTCTGAATTGCCTTTTTTAAATTAAAAAAATTGTTTTCTTTATTAGAGAAATGTGTTTATAGAACAATTGTGCATAAAATACAGGACTCCCAATACCACCTTATTGCTTACACCTTGCCTTGGAGTAGAACATTTTCCATAATGATGAGAGCACATTTTTATATTTGTACTACAAATTGTAGTCCATGGTTTAACTCAGGGTTCATGTCTGTGTAGTGCAGTTCCATGGATTTTTAAAAAAATTTTATTCTGTTACCATATATGCATTCCACCATTTTCCTCCATCAATCACATTCAGATATATATATATATTTCAGTGCTGCTAACCACTACAATGACCACCATCCATTACCAGAGCATTTCTATCATTCTAAATAGGAACCCTGTACGTTTTAAGCCATACGTTTCCCATTCCCTAACCCCACCCTGCCCCCTGGTAACCTATATTATCTTTTAAGAGGGAAATTTAACCCATTCACTCTATTGTGATTACTGACAAATATTTGCTGTGCTTTAATTTATTTTTCTTTATTTCCTGTGTATGCATGTTGCTGCCTGTTTCTTTGATGTGCAGGGAAATGGGATGGGGGAATGATGATTGCATCTCTTCTAAATAAGTTCTTCAATTAATTACCCTAATGATGTCTGGGCTTCCTCCTACTCTTCATAGTTATTGACTGAATTTAAAGCTCTCATTGAACCACTCCAGTGAATGGCTTTGATATTCTTTGGTCTTTTTCTTCCTTAGTCTACTACCACCTGTTTCTTTAATAAATTCCTGAACATTTTTGATTTGTGAATGATATTCTTTAATGTTTTCTACTATGATGATTTTTTATTATTAAAAATATTTTATGCATTTTTTTGGGGATTCTGAACAGGAAGAAAGGAAGATGCTTATACTCATTTTGCTATTTTGATCCAATCCCCAAGGCTTTATTTCTGAACACTCTTTTGTTTTTGAGAAGGAAGTGGGTGAGGTCAGGTTTTGAGTGTGTGTCTGTGTGTGTGTGTGTATGTGTATCTAGTTCTTTTTCTGTTGCAAAAATACTGGATTCTACTTATCCTTTCTCTTTTTTCCCCTGGAGGGCTGGATGTCTTTTCCTCTTTTTTCTTTATCTTTCACTGACTTCTATCAAAGGTCAAATCAAGTCAGTCAAGAAGAGATTATGATGGATATTGTATTCTCTTGCCTGGTCTGTGCAAGGAATGAGAGTTGGCGACCTGTTTGTAGCATGATTAGTTTTCATTATAACACTTAAAAATAAGATGTGACTGATGATAATTTATTGTATTGTTGTTCTGTGACAGAATCAAAACAGATAGTCAGTTGTCCACTGTGTCATTAACAGATGAAGCTTTTTAGGAGAGCTTAAAAGCCCTCAAGACTTAGATCCATTCTCAGATAGTCACAAACTGGGCATTCTGAGATGGCACATGTTACACAGGATGGTTTTAGACTGCTAAGCAGGTCAAAGGATCATTGACATTTGAGGTCATTTATTCCTGGAGTTGAAGGGTGTGACTGTCTATAAGTGGTTCTCAAAATTGTCTACATAGAGAATCATCTAGGGATGTTAAATTAAAAATACTGATGCTTGGGCTTACTCTTAGAGATTTTGATTTCTTTGGTCTGGAGTGAAGCCTGCATACTGAGAGCTTAAAATGTTTCCCAGGAGCATCTAATGTGTAGCAAAGTCTGAGAACTACTTCCCTAAAACACCCAAACAGAAGAAATGCAGAACCTTGAAGGTGATGATCCAAAACAGATGACCATGACCCATCACAACTTCGCAAAGTATTGACTAAAAATCCTTTGCCTAACATCCAGACCTGGTGGTTGAGACTATGGATCTTACCTCCTTATTTGAAATTTCTGGTCTTTTCAAACCAGTCCTTTCACTCTGACTCTGTTTTATACATTCCTACCTCTGATTTGAGGTTTATGCCATTCTTTCACCTGGAAAGCCCTCCCCATCTGGGGTAGGTTGAATGATGCTGCATTCCTGAGGGTGAAACCATTTGTAAATAGGACCTTTTGAAGATGTTGTTTTTAATTAAGGTGTGGCCAACTGAATCATGGTGGTATTAATCTGCATTACTAAAAGCCTTATAAAGAGAAAA
>JAQZBX010032676.1:0-25746 GCA_029593785.1 Cabassous unicinctus
TTCAATCTTATATGCTGTAATTTTCATCTGAACAAATGAAAGTACATTTTAAGAAAAGAAAAGAGTACAAAGTAAAAAAAAAAAAAAGAAAGAAAGAAGACAATTAGGTATTGGTTTATAAGTCTGCCCTTACCAATACCCTTCTCTATATTTGTAGCATTCAGACATTTCTAGCCTTGAGCCACTGAGAGAAATAGTTGTTATAGGATGTGATCAAACACATATACATATCGGGAATGGTACCCTCATATCTGGATAGGTGGATGCACTAATATTTTTTCTCTAAAAATAGATTTCATTAATAAATTCTGGTTATAATCAACTAAAGAAAATTTATCTTCTAGTAATGTTTCCCAAAGATATTTTAATCACTCCCCCATCCCCAAGACAGACTATCACTACCACCAACTTGAGAAATGCAGACCTACCCTGCTTACCTACAACAGCTCCTAGTGGGGATATATCTCCCTCTTCAGGGCATTTCTTTCATTACTTCTCTCATGGAAAGAATCTCTTTTTCCTTGCATTCAGTACCTGCACCAACCATTTTTATATTTTTAAATATATGTATATAGTCTAATCCATAAGCATTTTATATTCAAATTCCAGTCACTTCTCTTTCCCTCTGCCACAGCCGACATGCGGTAATCTAATTAGAATGACTGTTTTCCATTTCTCAGTTACAATTTGGCCTTACTTGCTTCTCTTGTTTGTATGTGCACTTCCCTGTGCCCACCTCTACCAGGTTAATGCTTAGAGAAAGGGAAAACTCCTATTAGCCTTCAAGACCTATCAAAATCCCACCTCTCCTTTGAGCCCATCCCTTATTTCTAATTCCCATGCTGTGTTACCATCTTTCATCTTTGTATTCTGGAAATACTTTATACATCCCTTATTTATGGATCTTCTCATATGTATGGCTATCATTTCTTTCTATATTTCTTCTCTTGACTGACTGCATATTTCATTGTTGGGAGCCATGGCTTTTTCATTCATTTCCTAACATAGTATTTTCTGGATACAGTTAGTAAGAATCAAACACTAATTTTTGTATAATATTTCTATATTTATTCCTTGTTCACAATGAATGCTATTTACTTGCATAAAATACACTTAACAATGTATTGATGACTTTATTCTAATGTACTCATCTCTCATCCTAGGTAAAATCACTAGCTTTTGTAAGAATAAAGTCAATTTTGACAGAGATTTCAGTCTAGTCAATCAAGAGCCTGATTTTTCCAAACCTCCTAATAGATTCTATCTTGGAGTTCTCAAACTTTTTTTTTCCATCTCAAAATAATAAGAAATATGTTTTACATGAAAACTGATACACGCACAACTGAAATAAAATGAGAGGAAACGCTATTTACCCTTATTTCAGAAAGTACCATCTAAGATGTGTTATTTTTCATTTTAGTCTATATTTATTAAATTACCTTGAGCTCAATTTTGGAATACTCCCTTCTAACCTACCTTAGTAGAGTGTGCTCCTATTTTTCCTCTGAATGGCTCTGAGCAATAATTAACTATACGGTTTTGTCAATGACTCTTTCCCAAAGGAATTTAAGGGACATGATGCAAGTAATATCATCAGAAAAATTATAGCACATGCTCAATGGGAAGCCCAAGGCAGGATGGAGTTAAATTGATTGTATTCTCTGTTTATGAAGAACCACAAATCTAAAGCTCGGCTTTTACTATGGCATTATTATGACCTAACATTTCATAATTTTGAAATGCTATTTTTTATTTATTGTTTCAATCATTCATATTGGGGTTTTTTTGGTGTTGCTTGGAAATGAGTTTGATTTTTTTTTTCAGGAGATATTGGGTATTGAACCCAGGACCTCTGGGACCCTGTACATGGGAAGCAGGTGCTTTACCACTGAGCTACACCCATTCCCTTGAAATTGTTTTGAAAGAAAGATAAGAATTACAATGTGTCTTTCAAAAAACTGAATAACCAACTCTCCATGAATCTATCACTCCCTGAATTTGGTGTGATGTAATGCTGCTCTGTTTTTGGATTACTCTTTTTGTTTTTCTTATATACTTTTTAATTCTCTTTAATGATATTTAGATTACATAAAAGTTACGTAAAAAATAGAGGGGATTCCCATACCCCACTCCCTACACTGCGCACATTTTCCCACAATAACAACATCCTTCATTAGTGTGGTAAATTCGTTAAAATTGGTTTAAACATTTTGGAGCATTGCCACTAAGCATGGATTTTAGTTTACATTGTAGCTAACTCTCTCCTGCACAATTTTGTAGGTTATGGCAAAATATATAATGGCCTGTATCTGTCATTGCAATGACAATTCTCAAGTCCCAAAAATGTCCCCATATTACACCTGTTTTTCCCTCTCCCTGCCCTCAGAACCTTCAGTGGCCACTGCCTCCTCATCAATGATATAAGTTCTTACGTTGCTAAAATCACAATAAGTCCATAGGAGACTATCAATAAGTCTACTTTATTCCATAGTTCATTCCCCAATCATGAGGATTCTGGGATGGTGATGCCCACTCCACTTCTAATTGAGAAGGGGCTTCAATTCCATAAGGCAGATGGATAGGACTCTATTGCTTGCATTTGTAGACTGTCTCAGTTCCTTGGGATGGTTGTTGTCCATCATCATCTCCTTTTTTAGTTGTCCTGGGTGTGTCCCACAAACTGGAGAGTAGGTGTTGCAATTCTGTTGAGATTCAAGGCCCAACTGGCACATGGGCAGACCAAAGATTTAAGTCTCTTGGACATACATGTATCAAGTCTAGTGCTAAATATAGGTTCAAATAGAAGGATCACAAAAGTCATATGTGGGAAACCACAACTGAGTCCAACTCTGTCACACAGGGGAGCATAAATTCCAAAGTAGGGCCCATTGGCAAGGCACTAAACACCTGAGCTATCTGCCTTGATATCTGCCTTGCCTATAGTATCTAGATGTCTCCAGAGCCCTCGGGAGCCCTGCTATTTGAGGTAGTATTTACTTTGGCAGTCAATGAGATCCTACTGAGAGGTTACACTGAGATGTGTAACCTCTGGAATGACCTCCTGACTCACTTTGAAGTTTCTTAGCCATATAAACTCATTTGTCTTTAGCTTTTCTCCCTTTTGATCAAGGTCTTTCTCCAGTTGCATTGTTAGTTGGCACTTGGTAGTAATCCCTCAATGCCAGGGAGGCTCATCCCCAGGAGTCATGTCCCATACTGGGGGGAAAGTAATGCATGTATATGCTGAGTTCAGCTTAGAGAGAGGCCACAGTTGAGCAACAAGGAGGCTTTCAGGAGGTAACTCTTAGATACCCTATAATGCTAGGCTAAGTTTCAATTTAAAAGTAAAGGTTCATAACTACAGTCATCAATATCAAGTGCCTATCAATGGACTACCCTCCTTCACTAGTCACTGTCCCTGTACTTGGGGGATTCTTGCTGTTCCATTAGAGATGAGGCAGAACTCCTCAGGATGGGAATTTGATATTCTTTTGGTTGTTGTGTGAATCTCCACCCACTGTGACAATGCCCCATGAACACTTGAACACATTTATATGTGTTATATGTATGCCCCAAGTGAATTTCCTCCCATGTATCCCCTATCACTGATACCCCTGAAAAGATTTATGTATTTATTTCTCCCCACCCCCTCATTGTTTTGCACTTGCTGTGTCTGTTCATCTTGTTTCTTTGGGAGACAATGGGAACTAAACCCGGGACCTCCGATATGGGAGGGAGGCAACTAATCACTTGAGCCACCTCTGCTCCTTCTTTGGTTTACTCTTTGAAAGGCTCATGTAGTATTTATTTACTCACCAAGGTTACCTCTATTAGCTATTACTTAATTTCCTTATCACTGGGTCTAAAGAATAATCTCATGGGATATTGTCTTATCTGATATCTGTGGCCACATCAATGCTATGCAAAAATAACAAGTTTCAATCTTTATTAGGGAATAATGTGTCTCTGAAGAAACTGGTGATAATCTCCCATATTGCAAAAAGCACTCTGTGGGTACATAAAAACAATTAGGGAATCATTTTCCTGTTTCCAAATATTTTGTGTGGTCTGCTCTTTTCCTAGCAATTTAGGGAAGTAAGTATTTAATGGAGAGAGAACAAGACACCTAAGAAATAATTTCCAGAGTTTTAAAATAGATATTAGCATAAAAACCTAGCTGAGGATCCCAGTGGGCTTGTAGATAGATGTGAGAGAAATCAGTAAGAAATTCTATATAAGCTCTGTGGTCCAAAGCAAGGTGACACTTATGTCCATAGGAATGCTGGATTTGATGATATTTAAACAACCTATTATGAATATGGTGTGTGGAAAGCAAAGATGGGCTTGTCTGTTTCATGCACTGGTTTGAGTATAAACTTTTCCACATAGTTTTCTATTAAATAAATTCCAAACTATAATTCTGGGTTGCTATATAATATGTGGAGAGAGTCAATATCTGGCATTGCCTTGTACATGATACATTAACACATCAGTTTCATTGAATTAGGAAAAGCAGCAAATGCTGAGAAGTCACAGGCTGGTATGAGTATATTGTATCAGCATTATTATAAATTCATAAGTGTGAACTGTATATTTCAGATATTAGAAACTTCTATGTATATATAATATCTAATTTTGTTTTAAAAAAAAAACAAGCACACCTGTTGTTGATGGCCAAATGCCATAAATGTATTGTGTTTTACTATAAAATGCCATGACTTGGTGTCTGACATTGTGTCACTTGATCAAAAACTAAGATGCCATACTTTAAAAATGTAGGAGTATTGGTGGTTCCCTTGAACAATCCATTCAACCCTAATGTAGTTAAGGGTTAAGTCATACCTCTGAATTAAAAAAAAATGACGGCTCCCCAAAATTGAGATTGATTGTACAATTCTGGAATTTTTAAATGTCTGCTCTAAACTATGATATCAGTCTAAATAATTATATACAGCCTAAATGATAGAAGACATTTTAATCAGTCAGGAAAGACCAACAATGCAGTGTTTTAGGTAGGTGCACAGACAGTTTTAAGGGTGAATTCTTCATAAATTTCACTTACCATCTTGTTTCAGGTTAATTTCACAGGGCTTTTATTCAGAATTATACAAGAAAGGAGCAACATATAATGCCAAATATCAACAAAAGTATTTGTTATTCCAGTTTAATTGTTTAAGAGAAGAATTTTCTAAGATGCCCCCTATTTCACCTCACTTTTCTAGGCACTTGGTAGAAAAGTATTTGTATGACACACAAATTAGTAGGGAGCATTTTAGTGAGTCCAAGAACTCCTAGTTTACTAATTTCTTCAATTGTTTCTATCATTTGTCCAATAAGTAGATAAATACCAGTAGAAGATTTTAGTGATTTTCCTTGTTTTACATTGGTTTTGTATTTTATTTTATTATAATTTATTTTAACAGTTCTGTGCTATGTATAGATGGTAAAAAGACAAGCACTACGAAACGGTGTATAAATCGCCTTCACCACTAACTCCTGATCTTGTTTTCCTTCAGAGAAAAATTCCATTATTATCTTTTCAGCATATTTTCAAAATGTTCATATGTAAATTCATCCATATAAATAAATCAGATTGAATTCAAATGACAATGAAGAGAAGTTGTTAACCATAATTTGTAGGATTGTGTTTTTACCATGTTCTTTAAACACTAGTTACTTTTATAGGATTTCAAAGGCTCTTCCTAGGGCGATTTTTATCTCCTCATTTCTCAACTTGTAGGTAAAAGAATTCAACATAGTTGAACAAAGTTGGGGGAGGAGAAAATGTTTGACTAGAAAGGGGACACATAGGGGAATTTTTAGGGTGAAGAAAATGTTTTGTATGGTACTAGGTGGTAGATACTTGACTGGATGCATTTTTCAAATATCCATAGAATTGTACCCAATAAAGAGTGAATTTTAATTTATGAAAACCAATAAAAATTTAATCATTTGTCAAGGGATAACAGGATAGGATGCATGCTATGATGAATGAATCTAATGACATTCTAAATCTATGACATAACCACACGGGAGTGGGGGGTGGGGTAGCTGACCAAAGTAACTTTGGAAAATGTTGTTTTTACTAGAAATTTTAAAGTCATAGATAAAATGGAACTATACGTAAACCTTGTACTCTAGTTGGTAAATTTGTTGCTTATGGGGTGGTGAATTAACAATTCATGTTATGTTAATATTAACCTAAAGTAGATTGTGTTAAAGTGAAATGAACATTGAGATCCTTAGAGTAAATCTACCTTTCTATCACTCTCTCTCTCTCTCTCTCATTATGTCTTTCTCTCTCTCTTTCTCTTTCTCTATCTCTGTCTCTATCTCTATCTCTAACTCTATCTCTAGCTCTATAACGATATGTGTATATTTGTGTGTGTATTATACATATATATGAATATATATGTATGTGAATATATATTTCACAACACAAAAACTGAATTTTATATACTCTTTAAAATGTAAGGCAGAAAAACTGAAACAGGGAAATAAAATAAGGTGAGATATTGAGAAAACAATTAGCAAAAATACAGTCATTAATTCAACCATATATCAATATTCCCATTAAATATAAATGGACTCAATACTGTAATCAGAAGGCATAGATTTTCAGAATTAATTTGAAAGACAAAATCCAACTATTGGCCTTCTACAAGAAACACAATCTAGATTCAAATAAAAGAAAAGAAAAGAAAAAACAAGTTAAAGTAAAAGGAGGGAAAAATAGTCCATGCAAACAATAAGCATAAGAGAAATGCAGTGGCTGCATTAAAGTAATAAAAATAGACTTTAAGACTTGAAATGTTCCTAGAAACAAAGAGGAATATTTAATATTTAATAATTATAACAGGACACATCATCAGTATGATATAACCATTATAAATTCATGAATAACTGACAAATGAGCTCAGAATTCTATGAAATATAAATAAAAACCAACAGATAAGCAAGGTCAAATACATGATTTAACATTTTTAACTGGGAGTTTTAATATATCACTCTTAAAAATTGATAGAAAAATTAAGATAAAATCAGCAAGATAGAGAATAATTGAACAAAATTATCAATCAGCTTGACCTAAATAAGATATCTATGAAACACTCCACCCGACAATTGTTTAGGAAATGATTTATCAACTTTGGCACTATTTCCATTTTACAGTGGATAATTCTTTGTGTGGGCATGTCTTGTGCATTTTAGGATATTTAGCATAATCCTTGGCCTCAAGCTTTAAGAGAGCAATAGCATCCTCTCCCTGCATCTCTCCTCTCCCTCCCTTTCCACCCTGCTATCAGGTCAGTCAAAATGTTTCCAGACATTTCGAAATGTTTCCTGGAAGAGGGATTCCCCCTTGACTTACAGTCATCTCTTGGCTTTTAATTTTGAATATATTTTTACAGCACTCTTAGAAACCTGAACTTGGTGCCTAAAGAACCTGCACTTTTAATATATTCTTGGCCAGTACCTAGATGTATGTCCTTCAGATGAGATAATTTATATTTTATATAGTCTTCATTTGAGATTTAAATTTCTGTATCTTCTACATATAAATGTAATTTTAGGACAAACATGCTTATGGAAAATACATAAAATGATTTCATTTTCCACTACATAGTTCTTTATTGATCACCAACAAAGACCAAGGCAATATATTAGCTTTAGTCATAGGGAATTAAAGAAAAAAAAAACATATCATGAAGACAAGGATAATTTTAAAAATTCAAGTCATTTTCTTATTTTCATGAACACAGAAAAGTGGTTTCTACTGATGGTAACTTTCTTCAGAGCATTTTTCACATCTTTGTTCTGGAGGCTGTAGATCAAAGGGTTCAACATGAGGATGATCTCTGTATAGAAGACAGAGGCCATCTTGTCTGTGTCAAGGGAATGAATTGAGCTTGCCTGTAAATACATAAAGATCAGGGTGCTGTAGAAAATGGTAACGGCCATCATGTGGGAGGTACATGTAGAGAAGGCTTTGCACCTGGCTTCAGCTGAACTCATCCCCAGAATGGCAGAAATAATGAACATGTAAGAAACAAAGACAATCAGAACTGAAGAAATGAATGTGATACCAGCACAGAACAAAATCCTTAGCTGTTTGGAGTGAGTGTCTGAGCAAGTTAGACTGAGGAGAGGCATGTTATAGCAATAGAAATAATTGATGATATTGGTGGTAGTAAGAGAGGCGGAAGGTGAGGATGGTGTGAAACAGCACCATAAGGAAGCTATAGCTATAGGGGGCCGCTACAAGCTGAATGCAAATTCTTGGGGAAATTGTGACCATATACAGGAGGGGATTACAAATGGTCACATATCAATCATATGCCATGGAAGCCAGTAGCAAGCACTCTGATACCATGAAAGTGAGGAAGCAGCCTAATTGAGTAGTACCAGCATTGAAGGAGATAGCATTTTGTTTGTACAAGAAATTTCCAAGCATTTTGGGTGTAATGACAGAGGCATAACAGAATTCAACAAAAGCCAGGTTGCTAAAAAAGAAGTACATAGGCATGTTGTCTTGCATCTGTCCTAATGACTAGAATCAACCCCAGGTTGCCCACTACTGTGCAAACATAGATGGACAAGAAAACCACAAAGAGGGGCATCTTCAGTTCCTGATGATCTGTGAGCCCACGAGAATAAACTCAATCACCTGGGTGCAGTTTTTCTGAGCCATTTGTCTTTCTGGGATGTCTGGATGAGGAAAAACAGAGGAGTGTTAAGCCCAGTTTACCATTTCTACAACTGGTCTTTTATACCTTAATATCTTATAAAGAGTTTTTGTCGCTAATTAGGGTTTGTTAGCAAACTGGGAGCTCGGAATGGGAAAGAATTTAGAAAGAAATATTTGTGAGAAAGCGTATTCTATCCCACAAGATCTATTATAGAGAAACTGTGAAATTGTCCACAATTCCTTAGTTTCAGTGAAAAACTTTTGTATATTAAATTATTTAAAGCTACCAACTGACTTGTTAAAAAATGTTTGATACTTTCATTTTGACTGAAGAAATGTTAACATTAATAACAGAGATGAAAACAAATCTGTGCTGGCATGGCTCTACAGAGCTCTCATTCTTCCAGTGCAAACTCAAACTCCACGTTGCTTAATGCTGATAGGAATAGAGTTACGCATATTTCTATTTAATATCAATCATTTGCAACAGAGAGGCCAAGATAGATTGTTAATAATCTTCAGAGTTATGTTAATAATGCAAATATTTAAAATGGGGTCTTTATGAATGGAAGAATGAGAGATGCTCTATAGCTCTTTATTTCAATTTTTTCTCACTAATCCCTTTTGTAAACATAATTTCATTATTCCCATTTTACAGATGAGGAAGAGGAGCCCGAAAGAGAAATACCTGAAACAAAGTCAGAAAGCTCTTGTAAAATAAAGCTGGGTTTCACACTATCTCTTTCTGACTCAGGAGCCCACAATCCTTATCATAATGTTCTCAATATTCTCTATTTCTTCTGTTTGACACCTAAATCATTTCCAGGTTTCACTTGATATAATGCTACACAAATGTTTTTCTTTCTAAAGAATGAATTTATATGATTCAAGGGAAGGAATTCTCAAATTTAAAATATACTGCAAATTAGAATAAAATTGATATCTGTTTTCCAAAAGCTTTGCATCAATTAATAAATTTCTTTCAAGTTCTTCAACTTTTATTAAAGAAACACAGGTTTAAATTATTTTTGGTGTGTTAGTTTTTGTTTGGTTAAATTGGATATCTTTCTATGCTTTTCTTATGTGTTTAGACTGATTTCAATATTTGAGTTATTGAATATCCAAATAAAACTAGGTTATTAGAGATTACTGTTCCAATGTCAAATGTCATATCTCTTTCCTCTTCCTCCTTTCATCTTCTTCCTTCCCTCTCTCTCTCTCTTTCTCTCCTTGAAAATTTAAAGCAAAGATTTCTTTAAAAAAAAAAAAGAACCCATACAAATTGCTTTACACATTCTGAAACCTACACTGGGGATAAAAATATAAGTGAAATGCATGCATATTTCATCACATTTAATTTCTTTATAAATTGTTAATAGCTCTTGAGTACTTACAACTCTTGCCTAATTTATAAAACATTAATATTAGAGATGTTTTGTTTGTTTCAATGTGTATGCATGAATGTAGTAACTTTCAAAGAATATTAATTCACCTTAATTTTATTCAAAATAAATTGTTAAAATCCTATCTGAAATTCTAATTCAGACGGTGTTTAAAGAACTAATGATAGAAACATTGAAACTGAGGGAAATAGGGATCTAGAAGCCTATAAATCCCGAATCTCTAATTAGCAAGTAGAAAAATTGAAAATCAATTTTGAGGAAAAAGGATCAAAGAAAGAGAAAATGGAAAAAATAATGTCTTTGTTAATAGGGCTTCTCTTCTCTGTATTCAAAGATTTTAATCACAAACAGCTGAAAGAAATGATTATTTTAAGATAACATAGACCTAATAAATATATCCAGAATGACACCGTTTACTGGCATGCATTCATCTTGTATATTCCTTTTGTTTCCACTGTAATCTCTTATATTCTATTAAATACAAAGAATGTTGTTCAAGATCTTATAAAATAAATTCATATTATGCTTGTAATTAAAGACACAGAATCAAAAACTCTACTCTAGACCACCTCACAGTACCATTTCCATTAACACAAGGATATAAGCTATTTACTTATAAACATCTCCTAGCAGCATCTCCCACTCTGATCTGTACCCACAATTTGCACATTCTATATTTAAAATATCTCTGGATTATATTTAACTGCTACTTCCTTAGTAATTCATTGATTCACTCATTCCTTCATTCAATAATATATATTGATTAATTATTAATTTCCAGGCATTTCTTGCAGGCTGAAGGTAAAACAATGAAAGAACACATGGTAGACAAGACTGGAAAGAAAGAAAGCTTTGTATAACTTTTCTCTATTTTTCTGGTCTCTTTTTGCATCTATTGTTACTCTCCTCTTCCAAAAGCATATTTTTTGTGCATACAAATCATTTTAATTCATATTGAGAGTAGAGAAAATTATAGTTGAAAGCATACCTGACTTTTCCCTAACCAGTCCCTGATATGTTTATAATCCCAATTGCAACAAACTCTTCCTAATCCTCAAAGATCACCCATTGTCCAATTTATATGATTAATATCTATTCATCAATTACAATATGCCTTTCGTGCATCTCTTCTTTGGTCTATGATATTCCTACTACCCTTCCATACAAAAAAAAAAAGAGCAGTTAAAGGGAAAACTATCCTTTAATACCTGTTGAAATATCACTTCTATGAAGACTTACTTGATTTTTACCTTCTCATGCTTAATTGACATCTTTCATCTTTGGGTTCTAGAAACACTTTAGACATCTCTTTTCTAATTCTTCTCACATATTTGGTAACCATTTATTTCCATATCGTTTCTCTTAATAGACTGTATTCTCTTTATGGATGAGAGCCATGCTGTTTTCATTCATATTCTAATGTAATATTTTCTAGATACAGGTATGGGGAATTAAAGATTAATTTTTGTAATGATATTTTTTTAGATTTTCCCTTTATTCTCAACACCATATTTCTCTGTCTCATATCTCATCCTTAACAAAGGTATAGTACAGAGTATCATGAAAAAACATGAAATAAAGATCATGTATAGCAAACAGAACCTGGATGCTTAATATAACAAATATAGTGTAGTAAATCAAGGTTATTCCCTTTTAAGATCAGACTGGAGCAAAATAACTCTTTTTTAACTTTAAGTAGTAATTTATACTAAATATAATACATAATTCTTATTTTTAGTGGCTCTATGAGTTTCCAAACCTAATTAGGATTTTCAAATTTCAGAGAAATGAAAAGATTCCAAATTTCTATATGACCTCCTTGCTAACGAAATATTTATTATGTCTGTGTATTCTGCAATTAGAGGCATCCACCTAGAATTCTGACATAAAATAAAGGCATCAAGAAGTAATGCAGAGTACAAACTAAAGGCTTTCTCACATTGTTAGTTTAACTGACCGAAGACAATCTTTTTTCTGGGATGCCTCATATTTCTTCTCCATAAATTAGGGAGATTAGAAGATAATCCTTTAGATGTCTTATCAATTAATAGAGAGCATTTTATTAGTCAAGTGTTACTTTTACTGTTCTCTTCTTACTGATACCTATCCAATAAATTAAGACAGTCCAGTGAAAGAAAGGACTTAGAAAGGATTTTATTAATTTCATTCTCCTCTTACAAGGTGGTTAAAATGACATTGTTGAGCAGTTTGTTGGTCTCAGTAGAACAGTTTCCAAACAGTAATGGCACTCAATGTCCACAAAAACTATCAGTGTTAGTGACTTGCCTGGGCTCACTTAACTGGTTTATCAAAGTTTAAGACTCTGTAATAAGGGTTTTATGTACCATCATATGAAATTGTGGTTTTTTTTTTCACTGCAAACTCACCATCTAAAATTCTTTGCCTGGATCACCCCATTCTAGCATTCTGTAATTTCTAAAATATGTCAATCATGTTCTAGTCTCAAGTTCTGTGCTCCAGCAATTACCTCTGCCCTCTTTTAAATTGTCACAAGGCTTTCTCACTATCAGATAATACTTTGTATACTTGCTTATTTATTATCAAGCTTCCCACTAAAATAGAAGTTCCAGGTGGGAAGGAACTGCTTTGTTCACCATTATATTCTTGTAACCTAGAACACAATCTTGCAAAAATTAAGTACAAAATATGTTTTGAAAGAGTACAATATGTAAATTTCCATGTAGGCTATGAGAATTTTGTTGAAAAGGATATTCTGTTTTGTCATTTTGTCTGATTAAGGGAAAAAATTAAATATACATCAGTAGTCAATGTTCATTGTCAGATTTCATATTTGATGAGGCTATTGAAACTATCATTCCTTGAAATTTTAGGAATTCCCTTAAGTAGATGAAGCTTGATGATTTTATTTAATTTTACCAATAGAAACCTACCATTTAGTTAGTTATTATTATTACAGTAATAACAACAATCATTTAATAAATATATCATGCATCAAACATTATGTTGCCTGCTTTATATGAAACTGAAGCATTGGATTCTTATTCATAAAAATGTAAAATTATCAAAAGTTTGTAACAAAGCTTGGTGTTTCAGTGACTGTAAGACAGATATGATTTTTATAAGAACAATCAAACAATAAATATATAATTTAACAGAGATGTCTATTCATATATTTGCAGTACGGGTTGCCAGAATTTGAAGAAGGACTTACTAATGTATTGAATGTAGCCAATATTCTGCAAACCACAGAGGAGTTCTCATTAATGCTTCTGAATAGAGTCCAGTGCTCTCTCCACTCCCCTAATGGAGAATTTGTATTTCCTCAACATTGTTGTTACTTTGACTTGTGTAGGTGGAGTTTGTAAGTTTTTCTGGACTTTTGTTAATCCTCATTCGAAAACCCTGGAGAGTATAAAATAAGTATGTTTTGAATCTTGTCTCCTATGAGAAAATTCCACTGGGATACTCTTATTAATCTCACATTCCCTCCTGTGTTGTGACATGTTATGTGAGAAATTTGCGGTTGAGCCTATCTGAACAAAGCAAATATGTTATATAGTTTACAGACTTCATCATTTTTAGAGAAAAATTATAATGAAATTGATATGGAATTCCTGAAATCTAACTTTGTCAGTGAAATCAATGTCATTTCAATAAATTAAGAAATAATATTTTAGATTAGACACACAAAATAACTGTTACAATTTAATCATAGCAAGAAAAATCATTAAAGATAAAATATGCATTCTCAAATTTTTAAGAAGAAAAACTTTATTGGCAAAGCAGACTTTCTGAATACTTTTTAGTTGTTTGAGAAGTACTAACCTGGATGAGACCCTAGAATATTTTGTCATAAAGTTTCCAGAAAATGCTTGAGTAGAGATGTGTGAGACAAATCTTCCTTACAGTAGAATTCCAAATAACAAACATAGAAGGAATAATGAGGGAAATAGAAATATTAGCAATAGAACTGCAAAATAAAAATAGCTACAGACCACATCCACTGACTAATGCTAAAATTAGAGGGCAAAATTTAAGAGATCTTTTGAGATTACCATCATTGCTTGTGAAGGCCACTTTTTTCATATATTATACCATATTAATATGTGTGTTTTTCTACATCTTATGCAATTTTATTTTGTTTATAATTAAAATCAACCCAATTTTTGTATAAATACTAGAGTATTATACTGAAGCCAGCCCATATCATCTCTTGAGCTCCAACTATGCTCATCTCTTCTCAACTACAAATTCAGAGACATTTCATTGCGTACTTAAAATTGGCTATGCTGGGAATATTTATATCATGGAAATCAGCAAATGCTTCAGATCGGGGATTAATATTTTTCTTTTTCAAGAAGCTGGTTATTAAACAGTTAACAGACAACTGATTCCCCTACCTCTTCAACATTTTTATATATTATTGTATATGATATTTTCAATATGTTTTACTGTTGTAATAACAAATATCCCTCATTGTGACATCTTTCTGGGAGCTAATAAAATGATAAATTTATTAAAAATATCTCTGCCATTAGATACAACAATGCTAATGTTGTGGACTTAAGGACATAGTAAAATTATGAAAATAAATGCATTTAATTATTTTAAAATTTTCCAAAAGGGGCTGCTACCTAAATATATTCTAAAAGTTGTCTGTTTAACTAAGTAATTGCATGTCTTAATAGAAAAATAACACAGCTCTTAAAGAGTAAAACATTCTTACATTTATCGACATTAAAACAGTATAATATATTTAGTTAAAAAGAGAAGTTAGGATAAATGAAAGAGTGGAATTGACTGTACATATAGGAGACAATAGACTTAAGATAATGTTACTAGAGGCAAAGTGGTATGTTTACTAATGACAAAAGAGTCAATTCATTGAGATAATACAACAGTTACAAATTCACAAATACACACGCATCTATTCATGGAGCCCCAAAATACATGAAGCAAAAAGGTGAAAAATTGAAGAAAGAAATGGACAATTTAGAAATAATAGTTGGAGACTTTAATATCTCCTCTCATTAATACATAGAACAACAAGAAATCAGCAAGAATATAGAGCACAGAATTTAGAAAGAGTGAAGTAAAATGGTTTTTGTTCACTGTCTCTTAACACTCCATACAGACAATTCCAAGGAATTTATTCAATGTGTAACAACAAGTTTAGCATGGTTCAGGAGGAAAATATCAATACACAAAATTTATACCTATTTCTCCATATCAGGAGCTAATAATCAGAAAATGAAATTAAGAAAACAGTTAAATTGAAAATGACATCCAAAATAATAAACTAATAAGAAATAAATTTAACAAAAATGTGAAAAACATATACACTAAATACTACTTTAACCTTTCTGTGAGAAATTAATTCTCAAAATAAAGGGGGATATATAATATATATGGATTAGAAGATTCAAAATTTTTGAGAGGGCAATTCACCTCAAATTGATCTATAGATTCAGCACATTCATTTTTAATCTCATAGCAGTCTTACTGTAGATATTGTCAACATAATTCCAAAATTTTTTGGAAATGCAGAACCAGAATAGTTATTATAAGTTTTAAATGAAAGAGTTAGATAACTTATACAACCTGATTTCAAAACTTACTATTAATGTAATTGAGACAGTGTCAGTGTTATAAATATAGACACAGAACAATGGAAATGACTTAAGATTGAAGAATTAAGGCCATTAGATTTTTTTGACAATTTTTTTTTATGACAAAGGTGCCAAGGTGATTCAGTAATGAATTTTTGGCCTTACCCAAAATTTGCTATGATTTCCAGTATTCCTAAATAATATAGGTTACAATATGACCCTGAAAAATTTCAGGAACTTATATTTTCTGGCTGTAATATTTATTTCTACTGAAGTAAAGAAGTGTACAGATAAGGAAAAAAAAGTGTTGTTCAAAAAAAAAAAGGAAAATATAGAAAAATTAATCTGGGGAGCAGATGTGGCCCAAGCAATCGAGCTCCTGCTTCCCACAAAGAAGATACTTGTTTAGGTCTCCTGTGATTCCTAAAAACAAAACAAAACAAAAAACAAACAACAAGCAAACAAACAAAAAAACAACTTAGGGGAGGGGAGCCAATGTGGCTCTGTGGTTGAGCGACGGCTTCCCCATATGAGGTCTGGGGTTCAATCCCTGGCCCCAGTACCTAAAACCTCAAAAAAAAAGTTAATCTGATCAAATATTTCTACATTCTGATGTCATAGTAAGTCAGACAGAATATTAAGCAAGTATTCTTGCATCTATCTTCACAGTTGAATATTAAGATATTAAATGGGAATTTTGCATTGATTAGTTGAGACTCTTTAGAGCATCTTTGACTTCTTTTTCCTCAGGCTGTAGGTCAATGGATTCAACACAGGGATAACCAAGGTGTAAAACACAGAGGCCATTTTGTCAATATTAAAAGTATGGTTGGATTTGGTTTGTAGATAAATAAACAGTAAGCTACCATAAAACACAACCACAACTGTCAGATGGGAACTACAGGTAGAGAAGGCTTTGTACCTCCCCTCAGCTGAAATCATTCTGATAATGGCCACAAGAATAAACAGGTAGGATACAAAAAAAATTAACAAGGAAGAGAGCAAATTACAGCCTTAAGAGATCAAAAGGATCAGTTCTAATTCATGTGTGTCAGAACAGAGTATGGATATAAGAGGAAGGCAATCACAATAAAAATAATTGATGATGTTAGAGCCACAAAAGGACAACGTAAATAACTTAATTGTGAGAAACGGGGATACAAATGTGCTGTAGAGATATGTAATAAGTACCAACACCCAACATACTTTCTCTGACATGATGACCACATAGAGAAGAGGTTTGCAGATTGCTACATAGAGATCGTAGGCCATTGCTGAAAGAATAAACAGTTTACAGATGATGAAAATTTCAAAGGTTGTTAGCCGAGTAGCACACCAATTATAAGAAATTGTATTTTTTTTGCAACAAAGTTTACCATCATTTTCTGACCAACAACAGTGGAATATCCAAGATCAGTAATGGACAAATGTCTAAGGAAAAAGTAAATGGGCATGTGGAGCTTGGAATCCAAATGGGTCAAAATAATCATGCCCAGATTGCCTATCACTGTGATCAATATATGACAAGATATGTTGCAAAGAGAAGGGCCTGCAGCCCAGGGTGGTCCATGATACCCATGAGAATAAATTTTGTCACTTTGGTCCTGCAGTATGATTCTGTTTTTCCATATGGATCATCTTGGGAACCTATGTAAGGCATAAAATCAGTACTTGTTGTAGTTGACATGCTGTCTCTGAAAGAACATAGAACATAATGTACAAGGTCTCAGGAAATTTTCTCTGTCTCAAGTTCTAAATAGAGATTCCTCCAGCCATCAGGCTGAAAGTGCACACATCAACACTCAATTCATTGAAACTTTGGTCAAGTATACCTTAGAAGGGCAAAATATTTTGATGTGGCTGTTTTGATGCCTCTACGATGACTTAGCTCTAGTCAGCCCAAGTCCTTTTAAATATGTCAATAGGGATATCTATTATATTTCAGCTTTTAAAAATTTCAAATAATTTGTAAAACAGACATAAAGGGACTTTACAAAGTATTGGTGAAGTGAGGAATCAGGTGGTGTTTAGGAAACCTCTGACCATTAAATATGGGTTTTCATAATTCTCACTATGAATACATTGTTAAGCAATGCAAAATCTAATGCTATAATATGCTAATGTTAGAGTTTTGTTACTAATGTCATAGTCTGCCATTGTCACATCTGCCTACTGTTTCTGCAGAGTGATAATTTCTTCACAGTGGTCCTGCAATCATACATATCTCTTTTCCACACAAAGGACCTGACCATTCTGATTATACTTGAAAATAATGGAGATTTATGTAAAGAGGATGAACTGAAAGAAGAATGCAAATTAATGGATACCACTCATTGAGGTCACATTATGTGTGAGGCACATTTTAAAACACTTTCCATTAACTCATGTGATCCACACAATAATAGGAAGTGGGTAGTGTTTCTATCCTCATTTGAAAGTACGGAAATTGAGGCACAGACAGTTAAATAGCTTAACCTAGATGACTCAGCTCATAAGTGGTGGAGTTACGATTCAAATACAAGAGTTCTGCCTTGAAAACAGGTTTTTATAAACCTGACATGCTGCCTCTCCATTAAAGGTGAGCTGAGTAGACAGGAAATATAAGAGCGGGACAAGAAGGACACCAGGGAAATAAGGTAGACCAAGATCACTTTTAAATGGGTGACTGAAGCAAGCTCATTTGAAAAAAAGTTATTGTAAACAAAACACAGCACAGATTACCAGGGACTGTATAACAAGTCTATCCTGATTATTAATTATTTTGATGAAAGAAAAGTATATTGCAAAGGAAGAAGCAGTTTTGCAGAGCATAAGCCCTTCAAGAAATTTGAGGATGTTTGAGGATGGCGGGATTAAACTGCATGTCCTGAGGAAGTTTCCAAGACCAAAATTTTATACTCACCTTAATGAGTATCACACTTGTCTTCCTTTAGTTTAATCCTTATTGTTGCAGGAAGGATTTAAGTGTTTTTCTAGCCCCTTGAGACTCATTTTCTTAAAGTTTTGTTTTGAATCAAGGATAAACACATTGCGCATAATTACCTCAAGAGAGAGTACCTTAGATATCCATTTCTTATTATCTGAAAATCCCATTAGGAAAAATTCAAAAGTATTTTGTACCTGTGTTTAACTGAATAATAAATTATACAATATCACCAAACACTGGACATCAGAAATATGTTTCCATTTGTAACTCAGTTATACAACATCATAAATAGAGAAGGTATACTACACACAAACTCTTTTCTACTCTCTCTCTCTTTCTCTTGCTCTCTCTCTCTCATACACACACACAAGAGCAATACATGAGGAAATTAAAGAATGACTTCCCAAAAAGAGATTATGCAATATTTGATACGTGACTTCCATTAAAAAAAAGAGATATTTTTCTGGATATAAAATTATAAGTTGACATAAGACAATATCTTATGATTCATATTGCTTCTGCCAAGAAATTTGTGGTCATTCTTTTTTGTCCCTCAGTATTTAATGTGTCTTTTATCTCCAGATGCTTTTAAGGATTTCTTTTTAGCTTTGGTTTTTAGAAATTTGATTGTAATATGCTCTGGCATGATTTTTTTTTTTCTGTTTATCCCACCTGGATTTCTTTGACCTCATATCTCTGGGAGTTTAGTTGTTCTGTTTTATAAATTTGGCAAAATTCTGGCGAAGAATGTTTTTTTCTGCCACACATATTCGATTACTTTCCCCTGGGCCTATAGTTAAATGCATGTTTGATAGTGTATTATTGTTTAACAGAACACTGAGACTAAGTTATTGTATTTATTTCAGTAATTTGTTTTTGTTCTGACTTCTTTTGGATAATCTTTAGTGTGATATATTTAATTTACTTGTCTTTTCTTTTTCAGTGAATAATTTATTGTTACTTTATTTGAAAATTTTTATATTCATATCTGATATTGTATTTTCATCTCTAAAGTTCATTCGGGTTAATTTTTTAATCTTTTCTTAATTTCCTCATTATCTTCTTGCTTTCTGTTGAATCACTGAACATATTGTAATAATTGTTTAAAGTTCTTATCTGCTAATTGTCTTAACAGTTATTTCAGGATCAAGGCCAATTGACTGATACATCTAGTGGATACATGACATGTTTCTACTTGCTCATATGAGTAGTATTTTGGAAAAGATGCTAATCACTGTGAATTTTATGTTAATGCATGTTAAATTTTGTTGTGTGTATAAGAGAATGTTAATTTTTTAACCAGGGATCTCATTGCTCCTTTTGAAGCTTGTTTTCTAGCTAGATGCGTAGATGTTAAAGTTCCAAAAGGCCAGAGAGTATAGGCCTTATTGAAGATCTCTGTTGAATGCCCTGATCTTCAACAAGGCCTCGACTCTCTGGCTCTTTGGAACTCTAACTGATCCTGTCCTCCCTGACCTCTGTGATTTGTTCACCTGATGCATTCCTGGTCCTTCTTTCCACAGCCTGGTAGAGTTTGACTGCGAGCATGCTCAACAAAGGCACAAACTTAAGGAGATCTATTTGGGACTTGTGGGGCTTATTCTCCGAACAGTTCCCTCCTCAACAGTACTCTGTCCTGTAACAGCTTTCAATTGCCACAGCTTCCACTGAATCCAGTATTTGTCCCCTCTTTTCACAAGTCCATGTTCACTGCTTTGAATTGACCTGGAAACCAGAAAGACCTTAGGCTGTGTGCCCAGAATATCCTGGTACTCATTTTTCTTTTCCTGTCTCTTTGAAAGCACAGCCCTTTCCTCCTGTTGTCCAATGTCTGAAAACTTTTTTTTTTTTTAGGAGATAACAGGGATTGAACCTAGGACCTAGTACATGAAAAGCAGGCACTCAACCACTGAGCTACATCCGTTCCCCTGAAAACTTTTGTTTCCTAGGCTTTGTGCAGTTTTTCTAATTGTTTATAGCAAAGGTTGATTCTGACCCCAAGTACTATGTAATGGAAAGCAGCTTAAATATGATAGCATTTTGATTAGAAATCTTCATATGCCTATCTAATTTTAGATATGAAGAGAAACTTTTTAAAAAAGACAGCAGCCTTTTGGTGCACTCTACAAGACTTACATATTGCTATTGATGACTAGTAAAGATTACTCTAAACTGCTGAAACTTATGCTGTGTAAGGATGGGGAAAATCCAGAGCAGGGGAGATATAATATGTTTTCAGTGTAATATATTATATTCTCTCTATACCTATAAATATAAAAATAAATTTATAAAATTCCTAAAATACTAGTTTTGCCATAAGTTTTTGTTGAAATCAGTGAATGGCCTAAGTTTCTTATCTAAGCTGAGCAAATTAAATTTGAAAAATAAAGATCACACAGGACAAAAGAAATCTCTTTAGGATGTATGGAAATTAGGTCAGACAGTAATTCAAATCCACATGAAGAAATACAGAAAATGGGTAAATATAGACATGTAGGGAATGTAAAAGACTCTTTTTTCCATTAATTGATTTAAAATAAATTGTACCAAACAATAAGAACAAAGCTGCTTTGTTGACATGTAACATATAGAGATGCAATACATATGATAATAATAGCATGACATTCAATCAATGTTGAAGCAAAGTTTCTAATTTTTCTGGAATTAGTTTTATATTAACTGCTTTAATTTAAGATGCATATTGTAATTCTCAGGACAACACTTTAGGATATAACTCAATATTATAATAAAAAAATCCAAAAAAAAATTAAAATGATATATTAGTTGTTCTTTTTGGGTACAATGAAGTGGAGAGTAGGTGTTGCAACTGCATTGAGATTCAGGGCAAAGCTGGCTCATGGACAGCTCAAAGATTTAAGTCTCTTGGACTTACACTGACCAACTTTAGTACTAATTATAAGTTCAAATAGAAGGACAGAAGAGCCATGTGTAGGGAAACCACAACTGAGTCCACCTGTGCACACTGAGGAGCATAAGATCCAAAGTAGGGCCTACTGGCAAGGGACCAAACTCCTGAGCTATCTGCTCTGACTATAGCATCTGGATGTTTCCAGAGCCCTCAGTAGCCCCTCTGGTTGGTATAGTATCTACTTTGACTGTCAATGAGATTCTGCTGAGATGTGCATAAGTGTTACCTCTAGAATGACCTCCTGAATCACTTTGAAGACTCTTAGCCATGTAAACTCATTTGTCTTTACCTTTCCCCCATTTTGGTCAAGATCTTTTTTTTCCTTTTTTCAGTTTCATTGCCTGTTGGTACTTGGTAGCAATCCCTTAGTGCCAGGGAGGATTATCCCCAGGAGTCATGTCTCACAATGGGGGGAAGTCATTGTGTTTATATGCTGAGTTCGGCTTAGAGAGAGGCCACATTTGAGCAACAAGGAGGCTCCCAGTATGAAAGTCTTAGGCATCCTACAACACTAGGCTATGTTTCAATTTCAAGAGCAATGGCTCATAAGCATAGTCTTCAGTATCAAAGGTCTATCAATGAACCATCCTCCTTCACTAGTCATTGCCCCTATACTTGGGGGATTGTTACTGTTCAATTAGAGAATGTGGCAGAGCTCCCCAGGATGGGAATTTGATATTCTTCTGGTTATTGTGTGAATTTCCACCCACTGTGGCAATGCCTGATGAACATTTGAACACATTTATATGCCTTATATGTTTGCCTAGGTAAACCTTCTCCCATGTATCCCCCATCAATGGCACCCCACGCAAATGATTGTCCTCTGCCACAGTTGTAACCCTTCTGTGATTCAAAACTTCTTCAAAAATGAAGCCAATAAAGTAACCAAATCCATTTAATAAGAAAATGAAATAATAATGATAGTTTTAAACATAAGAAATAAAATACAGAAAATTATAAAAATAAAGTAAAATGGAAATATAGGGATATTAAAAATAATGAAAAATATTAAAAAGATTTTTTTTGACATTTTGCTTTTCATCATTGTAATATCAGTTGAACTGTATGTACAGGGACATTTTCTTCCATTTATTCCCCATGGTCAGTGGTTTACATTATGGTTTACATTTTGAACTTTTATACATTTTTTAATGATATTTAACATGGCCTGTATGTATCATTGCAAGATCATGCAAAACACCCCCATGACCCCCAAAATAACCCCTGCTCCATCTATTTTATTCCTCCCTCCCCCTTCCCTTGGGGCCCACGGTGATCACCAGGATTCCCTCCTTGATGGACAAGACTCATAATTACTTGCAACAATACTGAGGGCTTGACACACTGGTCAGTCCTCCTTTATAAGGCACCACCCATGCTCTTGAGAGACACACGTTCTTCTCTTTCAAAACATGTACCAAGGAACCGAGAGTGTCTACAAACTGCAAGTGAATTCCATCCATTAGCCATATGGGATCGAAGCCTCCCCTCAATTAAAGATGGAGCAGGCATCACCATCCCAGAATCCTCAGGATTGGGGAATGAACTTTGGACTAAAGTAGACTTACTAGTATTCTACTATAACCTTATTGTGATTCTAGCAATGGAAGACAAATCATGGATGTGGAGTCTGGGCCACTGGAGATTCTGAGGGTAGAGAGAGGGAAAACAAGTATAATATGGGGGCATTTTGGGGACTTGTGAATCGTCCTGAATAACATGATGACAGATACAGGCCATTATATATCTTGCCAAAACCTACAGAATTGAGTGGGAGAGAGTGTAAACAAAAATGTAAACTATAATCCATGCTTAGTGGCAATGCTCTAAAATGTGTTTATCAATTGCAATGAATGTACCACACTAATGAAGGATGTTGCTAATGTGGGAAAATGTGGGAGGTGTGGGCATCAGGGCATATGGGAATCCCCTATATATTCTCTGTAACGTTTATATAATCTAAGTATTTTCTCAAAAATAAAAAAATGAAAGGCAAAAAAATAAACTTCCTAGAATAGAGAGATAGTGAGACTCCCTTAGCAACAAGGGCACGTGATAGAAGGACAGTCCTTTACCTTGCTGATGTTAAGACTCTATGTTTGTGACACACAATCTTATTAAGGCAAGGCAGGGGGTAAAGCGAGAAGTAGGAAGAGGATAATGTTCCCATCCCCTTTAATTATTTCACCTAGGGAAGAATCTATCATCCCAACATATATCTAGTTATATATATTTTTTACCTTAAAGGAACTTACATGGGAAACATATAAAGCAAATGACCATGATCACTGTGGCAATTTGATATTTATGAATTCCAAAAAGAGATATTTGATTATGTTTAGATTCAGTTGAGATGTCTGATTAAATTATGTTAAGATTAGGGCTTTGGTTCAACCACATCATTAGAGAGCAACTCAGCGTTGAGTCACAGCCCCCTTTTTGGGCTGATAAAACAGACTTTTTCACAGAAGTAGACACACAGAGAAGAAGAACATAGAGGAAGACAGACTGCTCATTGGACAAGGTAAAGACCCCCTGGAAGAGAGATGGGCCTGATAATCTATAGTTGACCTTGTGAAGAGAACAGAGCAGATGAGTCTGGAAAGAAACAAGTGCCTGGGAGAAAGACAAGCCTTATGCCAGCTGAATAGCTGAGATAGGAAGAAGCTGGGACCACAGAGCCTTAAGAGGAAGAAAAAACACTGAACCCTCACAGACATCACCCACCATCTTGCTTCGACACGTGGCCAATGACTTTGGGTGAGAAAGTACCTCTTATGGAACCTTGAGTTGGACTCTTTAGGACCTTGTGACTGTAAGCTTCTACCCCAAATAAATACCCTTTCTAAAAGCCAAAAAAAATGGTATATTAAGTTAGATGTATTTCAGATTAAAGAAGGTATCAGAGAGGCAATATAAAACTAAAACACAAGACATATAGAAAACAAATAACAACATGAAATATATTAATCTAATCATATTATAATTAAGTGTAGTAGGAATAAAAATTCAGAGATTAACAGACTAGATAACCAAACAAAATCCAACTATATGTTGCCTATGAGAGATACACTTTAGATTAAGAGATAATAATAAATTTAAAGTTAAAGGATGAAAAATTATACCACATGGGTAGCAATCAAATATGACAGAGTGGAACTAACTGTATTTATTTATTTATTTATTTTATTTTATTTTTTAATTGTTACATCTTTATTATTTTGTTTTTGTGTTTTTTTTATCATTACATCTTTAATATTTTGTTTTTTTATTTTATATTTAAACATTTTTTTTGGTTCTGCAAAAAAATATGTAATTTTTAAAACATATATTTTGTATCAGAGAAGTTGTGAGCTTATAAAACAAGCATGCATTATGTGTAGAATTCCCATACATCACCATTCCACCAACACCTTACACTGTTGTGGAACATTTGTTACAGATTATGAAAGAGCATCATCAGACTATTACCACTAACTATGGTCCATAAGGTACATTTAGTATATTTTTTTCATACACCCATTATTCTTAGCACCATGTACTAGTATTGTACATTAGTTTTATTCAGGAGAGAACTTTCTCATACTTGTACTGTTAGCCACAGTCCATCTTTCACAACATGGTTCACTGTGTTATACAGTCCCATTCCATGTACAATCTATCCTAAGTGTACACTGAGTGGCTCTCAATTTCATCATAGCCTAGTGCAGACATTGCCCCAGTAAACCTTTGAAAATTTTCCTTATTCCAAAAGAAAAAAATCCCATAACACCCTATTATTGACCTTTAGCTTTGATATAGTACCTTCTTTGACATTGATGCAAGAAGGCAGGGAGAGGAGGGGCAGTTGAAATACAAGGGCTTTTTTGGGACTTGGGGGTTGTCCTGAGTGGCGTTGCGGTGATGGATGTAGGCCATTTTCCATCAGCATATACCATGCAGAACTGTGTGGAGAGAGTGTGGTCTATGATGTGAACTGTGGTCCATGCTCAGTGGCAAGGCCCCAGGATGTGTATATCCATTGTAGGTGTTGTGCCACTCTGATGAAGGATGGTGGTGTGGGTTGTTGTTGGAGGTTTGGGAGGTGGGGAACATGGGAATCCCTGTAATTTCTGAGTAATATTTAGGTAATCTTAGCACCTTTAAAAATACATACATATATATATATATATATATATATAAAATAACATTTATGTAAACAAATGCACATA